>CP137679.1:319622-505955 GCA_037976565.1 Mesocentrotus franciscanus | reverse complement strand
GGCTTGATTTAGGCCAACATTGACAAAATAAGTGTTATATGTATTTGCAATATCTTCTGCATTTGTTATTTCTTTATTACCATGAACAGCATTTCCTGGAACTTCATGTTTTCTTTGCTTGCATAAAATAACCTTTACAATTTTCCAGGTAGAGGAAATATTGCCATTTGCACTTTCAAACCGCTTAGAGTAAAATAAACGACGTGAACATCGTACTATGATGATGGTTGATGATTAATTGTTTTACCTGACTGCTAAGAAAGCGTGTATATGCTTTTAAGTAAGCATCCAGGGGACGAACGGCTTTAATTATTCTCCGAGGGGACTTCTTAATGACGATCAGTGCCTTACGAAAGGGTACGAGCGCATTGACATGGTTTCGAACCCGGGACCTCCTGCTCGATACCACTGCTCTACCACCATCATCACGCCTCCTGTATGATGGCTCATAAAGAATAGTTTACCACAATTTTGCTCATATTCATAAAACCTTACTAAGCTAGTTGTTAATTAATTACATAGGCAGTAATACATAGTTGAAAACTCGAAATGGGCCCACTTGATATATCATACATTAGCCTACTCAGCTTCCCTATGTGTATTTCATACTAACCAAATAACCATTTTCAATGATATGATTAGACCTAACATGATTATGTTAATCTGTAAAGTGAATATCGACCAAGTTTATCGACTAATATTACATTTCATTTCTGTATTAATTCTCATTATCTGCATTCATATTACAAAAAATGATTTTGCCTTGAGGTTTCTTGGAGCACCAGTCCCCTCGATAAACCAGTGCCACCAAAGTAATAAGACTAGGAGTCAGTTACAGATGCGGTCATTGTTTGTACATTGTGATTAACCAGAGAAACAATGTATTGATAACGTTTGATAAACCTCCCATAAAACTTCATGATATGTTTACGTCATACACGATAAATCGTATGAATAATTATAATAATTATCTTATATACCATTTATTTCCACAGAAAACAGGGATGTATATTATGCAGATAATACATGCCTGGAGGAGTCATGCTTTAGTGGCGAGGAAACGATTGTATGTAGATGCGATGATATGTGTCAATTCTTCGGTGATTGCTGTCCAGACTACCCTCTACCAATCTTCAACGAGACTCCATCGAAGGATGCTCCTTCAAACAAGACACAATCAAACGAGTCTCTTATCAAACGAGACTTCATCAACGAGACTCTCTCAAATGAGACTTCATCAAACGAGACTATATTAGACATTGACGTATGGGAATGTATCGTTGATACTTTCCTTCCTCAATTCTACCCACGCCTCGGACATGGTTACAGGATGATTGCTAAATGCCCATCAGGATGGTCTTTAGAGGAGGATGTCGTACGAAACTGTGAAGAGTTCCTCCCAATGCAACTATAGATGTTCTTTATATGTACCAGGACACGTACTTTAGAAACCTGGGTTGTGCTACTTGCCATGGGTATGAAGAAAGTTCTTTGACAGCTGTTGTCATTTCAGCAGACCAACAATGTTGGTGGGGAGATAATTATACTCTTGACTGCACGACACCAATGCCCACATTACAGTCCAACACATCGATGAATACTAGCGGATCTGATATAGACATGCCTACTGTTCAAACTATTCCGAAACCTCGACTTTGCCTCGTAAATACATCGGGAAGTTGTCCTAACGGGACGGACGGAGAGATAGCTCGCGAGTGTCAGTATTATTACAAACCATTCATTATTGAAGGTATTGTAAGTAAGCATCCTGCATGCAGTCATTGCAATGGAGGTTCCATGGTGTATCACCTCTGAATCGGTGATCGACCCATTAGTAGGCGTACTTGATGTTTTTCATATTGACTACGCCGACCTAATAATACAATGTATAGAAGGATTTGAATTGGATGACAATGGTAACTGCGCTCCGATATCATCAGATTGGCCCGTCTGTCAATCCAAATATTTTGGAGTCAAACAAAGTAACGGAACTGTAGAGTGTTTAGAAGATATGATTTGTTACAAGGAGGTGACCATAGACAATATAACAATATCTTCAAAGTTCCACCACCTTGTCTAGTTAGGCCTTCAACAGACGAGATCAATAATACTATAATATTCAGCTTGATTTACAGAGATGACATGAACCCATCTCTTGATATAATCCAGAGAGACATCATACATCAACTTCAAACTACTAGCCGTGACCAATGCAAAGACATAGTAATATCAGCTAGTCAGTCCTGTTATGTCGAAGACAATCCTGGAAACATTACATATCGTTGTCCCGAGGAAATTTTTGCTGGATACTATTTGGATTTTACGCCATCTCTCATCAACAATGAGTCTCTTATTTTCTTCAATGGAACTTATATTCGACCAAAATGGTGGAGTAATATCACCAACATGCAGTTCAGCAATGCTAACGTCTCATCAGAGTATCAGTTCGCGGTGTGTGGGACCGAGATTGCTCTCCAAACCTGCTCTTTCTTCACGATTTCCAATGATTCCATTGAATGGGACTATCAAGAGAACCAGTCTGTTATACTGTATCAAGGTCTGATGTACGACATGGATCACATTTTGATCAATCCCGATAGTTCCATAAGCATCTGCTATGATCAGATCACACCTATTGGTAGAAGGACATTGATGATCCTAGGACATGTTCTTTTGCCATATCATCAGTTTGTCTCTTTGCTACATTCATAACTTACATTGCCTTCTCTACCTTGCGGAATCGTCAGGGTGTCTCCATAATGAATTTCATTGCTGCCTTGTTTCTTGGACAAATCTTCCTTCAGTACATACGTATTTCAGTCTCCCAATTTAGAATACCTTGTATAGTCGTTGCTGCGTTGTCCCATTTCTTCTTCCTTGCTTCGTTTGTTTGGACGACTATCCTTGCTTGGGACCTGAGTCGAAGCTTCGCAGCAAGTAAAATGAAATCATTTTCATCTAGCTCATTTGGTCGTAAGATGGTGGCTTTTCTTGTTATTGGATGGGGCACTCCTCTCGCCTTTGTCTTGATCACTTTGGTACTTCAGTTTGGAGGATTTCAGAATGGTCCTTTTTTGGAATACGACGGTAATACATGCTGGCTTGCCAAACTATCTAGCATAGTAATGTTCTTTGTTCCAATGTCTGTATGTCTTCTATCCAATCTCGTGTTTTTTATCATCACGGTGCATGGAGTTCATTCAACCAAGAAAACAACATCGATGCTAAAATCTGGCCAGGAATCTCAATTCAAACAATGGGCTATAGAGCTCAGAATATATGTCAAGGTAGGTTTCGGAGAAATTTTGAAATAGCAGAAACTGACAAAATAATATAAGATAATTTTTCCCAAACCCAGACTCTCATCTTCCGAAAAAAACGTTTTACAGTGGCTGCTTCGATAACGTGGAACAATATTTCTCTTTCCATCAGATATTTTACCTGTCTGCCACTTTTAAAAGATCCCTTGAAACATTCTTATTTCCTCAGTATAATGATATACCTATCTTAAGAGTTTAATATTTCTCTTCACAATCTGTTCCTCTTCTATGTACTATGGTTCTTTTGTTCGATATCAATATTGTTATTATAATCATTATTATTGTTATTATAATTACCATCATTGTTATTATTACTATTATTATCATTTAATATTCTAGAGCATTATTTCCCAGCAAAATTCACACTTATAGGCACTATAGGCAATACGAGGCATCAGGAGTTTTATCATCAGAACTAATTTCACATTTGAGTAAAATTTTACTGACTTATTCTACTGCTCAAAGATTTGGGGGAGAGATTTTGTGTCCCTATCTATCATGAAACAAAATATGTATACGAAATTACGAATTGAGTGAACATTATTTCTTTGATACATGAATAAACCATTTTTGTTTTCTTTCTCATTTCGAAGTGTGTAAGATAATAGGACACAATCGTTCTATATCTTCCCCTCTCCCTCTCTTTTTCCGCCTCTGATTTTTTTTCCCTATATACCTTTAAAGACAATCTCATTAAAAGTATCATGCCTAGTGGGTATGAACTCTCCTTCGAACATGCTTTCTATCGATCTCTCTTCCATCTCGTCATATGTAAATAGATCTCAGCTCTTCTTGGATTCACCTGGTTGCTTGGGTTCTTAGCTATGGTCATCAATGTGCCCTTCATGGAATATCTCTTCATCATCGTCATCGGTCTCCAAGGCGTCTTCATTTTCATTTCATTTGGTGCCAACAAACGAGCGAAGAAACTCTGGCGAACATCTTCGCAGATCTCAACGCTGTGGACGACTCTTTCTCGAAGAGAGTATTCAAGCGGTCGTAGTAATACTGGAACACAAGATGGACGCAAACAATGTAGTGAGAAACATTAGACACTATAAATATACATGGAAGGAAGAAAGAGCAGATACTGACCATAAGTTGCTAGAATGGAGGGGGTAGTAAAACGGCCACTGCAGTTCCTACTCGTCAGCACAGAGAGAGAGAGAGAGGGGGTGATGGGGTGGGAGAAGATGTCATGTATTAAGAGCCTGTATCTTACTAAGCTGCGACTGTTGGCGACACATTCAAACGGCATTCGCGAGGAAGTTTCCAAAATATCTCTCGAAACTTTCGCGGGGTTCTCAATTACCTCGCGTGAATAGCAAGCCATTCCTCTCGTGTCGCTGGAATTTTGAACATGTTCAAAAATTCGTGAGACAAATTTTCTCTCAAAATAGTCACAGTCGTCGGGTATGTCTCGAAGCCGTCTCGAACCATTCTCAATGGGTCATTTTCGTAATGTAACCTTATTTATGCATATGTCTTTGTAAAGCGCCTCGATACGAATTATTTCATCCACCTGTTACGAATAAATGTATCTCAATAGTCAGGGTTCGAATTGCATACATTAGTTGTTGCTAGGTAGGACAAACATTATGACTTACCCTACATAACACCACGTAATATATGAAATTTGCATTCTGACTATTGAAATACAATTATTCGTAGCAAGTCAGGTGAATGAAATAATTCGTATCGAGGCGCTTCACAAAGGCATATGCATAAATGTGGTGACATTACGAAAATGGCCTATTTGTTTCCGTGTGTCAGAAAGTGCGAGAAATGTGAGACAACTTTGTGAGGGTTTGGCTTCCTAGATATTAAATTGTGACTGATTGGATACAAACATGACACAAATGAGAATCTGCCATTCCGGGTGCGAGACAGTCGCGAACTGCCTGATACTCCTGTGAGTGCAACCAAATTGCGATTCAAAATAACAAAGTGCGTACAAATTTTGACATAACTAAGACACTTTGTGACTAAATTGCGACCCCAAAATTAAACGACATTCGCATGAATGGCGCACAACCCGTAAGCAAACTCCAAGCGAATTTTGGCCCAAATTTTGCTGGGAGTTCGCAAGACATACGCAAATGTTTCGTAGGTACCGATTCAGTGTGATTCTCTAGTGAAAACTATCGCTAATTCGCGTATTTCTTCGCAATTTTGTGTCTCCAACTAGTCGCGAGCTATCGCAGCCAAGTAGGAACTAGCTTTAGGGCTAAAACTTGTTACACTCCGGGGGCTGCTATACTGCTATACCCTCTCCCCTATACAGAGCAGACCTAGGATGGCTGGTGAACTCTTCCCTACCCCCTCCCCCACAAAAATAAGAAGAAAAATAATATTAATAACAATGAATAATAATTTTTTAAATAAAAAAATACCCGCGTTTTTAGACGGCCATAAACATGTTATTATTCATGTTATTAGATATGTATGTGACGTTCACAATATAGGTAAAGGTTCTGTTGGTGGATAAATTTTTTTTCTTCATGAATCTAGTCTGATTATAAAATATCTATAATAATTAACTTGTTTATGTGAACTGCATGCAATATTGGCGTGAACATTAATTAATCCAATGTCAGATCGAGACCTAAATCTACTAGACCTAAACGTGTTGTCGAAGTGGAAAATAAAGCAAATGATCATTACTGACTACTGTGGCCGGTGGGCTAACTATCATCGCCTCGGTGATCTCGGGAGTTACACTTTCTTAGTGTAGATAGTAACCCCGTAATCGCCAGAGAAGTGGATATAATTATTTGTTTAATAATATATAATAATATGTATATTATACGAGATCTGACAAAATCTGTGATTCACTCAAACGTTATCTGGGGTACCTTGCTCATAGTTATTAGTGCACATCTGTGTTTTTGGCTAGCCTTGTTGGGAATCTTGCATGAAAAGATCCGATTAAACAATTGAACAAAAAAATAATAACAACAGAAGAAACATAAACACATAACTTTTGATTTCAACCGATTAGAGTCGATCGTACGTAAGCCATCTTTGCATGGAAGAGACAACCCTGGGTTCTGGGAATATTGAATACTTTTTCTTATATATATGTATATATATACCACACACATGTGTGTGGTGTGTGGGGGGGGGTGCGTGCACATGTGAGTGTGAGTTTTTTGGGTATAATAATTATATTCATACTGATACTAACTCGTAATTAGAATTAAACTACATTAATCTGGAGGTCTAATGTGCTATGTGTCGTTATTTTACATCTTCAAAGTATGTGTGGTTGAGTGAGAGAGAGAGAGGGGGGGAGAGAGAGAGAGAGAGAGAGAGAGAGAGAGCGAGAGAGAGAGAGGAGAGAGAGAGAGAGAGTGTGTGTGTGTTTGAGAGTGAGAGAGGGAGAGGGAGAGAGGCATAGGGGATACAGAGGTAGAATAGCGACAGAGAGAGAGAGAAGTGGTTTAGAGAACACAAACGCGAGAAAAAATATAGATAAGACACATAGATCGAGAGTGAGAGAGAGAGAGAGGTATATATAGAGACGGACAGACAGGGAGAAGAGAAGGTCTACAAAAAGGGCTGAGGAAGAAAGTGGTATGGGCACTGACTTCATTTCTCGACTCCATTTTCTGTGTCCATTCAAAAGTATATAACTTCTGAAGAAGAAAAATTAGATTACCGTGTTTGAAGAAGAAAAAGCAACGCAGAAAATTTAAATCAAATTTAAATCCCTGATATACCTGTTCTTGTTAAGATGTTAGAACAATGTACAGAACTGTTATATAGAATTGGAAAAAATAAATATAAAAAGTAGAAATAGACCTAACAGTATCGAATCATGTCAAATTACATTAAGAAAATAAAACATGTGAGTGAATCAGATGAAAGTAATCTCTTTCTCTCTCTCTCTCTCACTCACTCTCACTAAATACAAGAAACATTACAATATTATCCTTTTCGCTCCCACCTCGCTCTCTCTCTCTCTTGCTAAATACAAGAAACATTACAATATTAGCAATTTCTTATCACCTCTCTTCTCTGTTTCAATACAATAATAATTTGATTCTTTCTCACTACAATATTATAAATTTCTTTCTTTCTCTCAAAACAATATTATCATGTTAAGCTCTTTCTTTTAATACAATTATAATGTTCATCCTCCCTCTTTCTCCCAATTATTTTTGTCTTTAATTTCTATTTCATTATTCATTTTTTCTCACAATCATCACGAGTTGACGGATAAATTCTTCATTCATCAGGTGTATATAATCACTAATCAATGATCCGAGATATTCTACAGAGTGACGAGGACAAAGCTGATTCTAATGTAAGCCCGCGGTGATTTTGTTGTTTTTGGTATTGTTCTTTTTCTCTCAAACAAAATCGAATACATTAATTGTACCAGTTTCAAAGTATTGCAGTTATATATTATATATGACTTAACACAATGATACTTTACCTCTTCAGTACAATATACATAATATATGTAAGTGACAGCTAATTTGGTACACGTAAAAAAAGGCACATTAGGTCTTATTTCCAAAATTATTTCTTATTACGTTTTTTTTTACAAAAGACAAATCACATTTCTGTTATTGTGATAAAAGGGATATTATAGTAGTAGTTGAAAAATAGGAAAAAAACCTAAATCCTAAAAGAAATGAAAATAAAGAAGAACAAATAATAAAAGAAGACTATATAGATGTGTCCTTCCCCTCCCCCATAAATACCTTACACACATCCATACGCACACAAACACACATCAACACACTTTTTTTCTTT
This sequence comes from Mesocentrotus franciscanus, assembly GCA_037976565.1. Classification (NCBI taxonomy): domain Eukaryota; kingdom Metazoa; phylum Echinodermata; class Echinoidea; order Camarodonta; family Strongylocentrotidae; genus Mesocentrotus; species Mesocentrotus franciscanus. The sequence goes on along the minus strand of CP137679.1, from coordinate 497,871 downwards.
TTCCATATTTTTTTATTAGAGATTTCATTCAAAATAAATCATTACATAAAGAATCAATGTAAATAATTCCATACAAATACAAAACTTCATTTCTTAACACAAATAAATTATTCACAAAACAGTGAGCAAGAAGGAGAATAATAGAATGAAATCACTAATTTTTTCTAATAATAATAATAACAAACTGAACTTAGTTATTACATGTACCATCATTCCTGAAAAATAACATAATACATATTTGTATACAATGCCGATCCCCCACCAAACCCTCCACCCTTCTACTACTTAACCCCCCCCCGTAAACACTCACATTCACACTCACAAGCTCGCACCTCACAACCATACACAGATTCACACGCGCACAACACTGGACACATCATCGCACAACACACGTACCCACACACGCAAATACCCACACACACAAACACACACTCAAACACGCAAACACCCACAACACTCACCCACCCACATACAAACACCTATGCAGCACAAAGGAATCCCTAGTTTTATTTCTTCTTTTTTATTCTATAATATTCTATTTTTTTAATAATATCTTGAAGGATGGATCGAGGTTCATTATCAGTTTCACTGTTCACAAAAATAACGTATTTTATCAAAAGTATAATGTGGTTTAACAGTTGCTCTTCCCCAATGTTTGACCCTTTTATTCCAATAATAACCCCTTTCCAGTCTTATTCTGGATATCTGGAAGATCAAACACGTTGCCACAGTCTGCCCAAAGCATTCTTATCGTTTCACATGTAAAGAAAAAATGTTCGTATGTAGGGAGTTATCGATGAAAACAGTATCTTTCATGTCTTATGAAAAACATTAACGAATATATCTACGTTACAACAAGATACGGACAGTAAATTAATTTAAAACGATTAGGCCCTCAACAAACATAATACAAGTCAGACAGTAAAATTGATCCAGATATATACTATGCATACAGATCAAATGGACAGTCGACAAAGCATTATATTATTTGAAGTCATATGAAATGATGATATTATCAAAAACAATTCAAGATTCAACTTTTATTATCCATACATCCATACGAAAAAATTTTCTCCATCAGTGTAACATGCAATATAAACATAGACAAAAATGATATCGTGTGCTGAGAGCCAGAAGGGCGTTAACACTGTAGCAAATGATGACTTCGTTCAACATCGAAATAAAACAATTAAGGAACTTGTGTATGTAAATCGATGCAGGATAACAAAATATAATATAATATAGCAACATATAAAATTGTATACATTATAGAAAATATAACCAGTTAACAGAAGTGTTGAAGCTTCAGACTCAAGTAAAACTTAACCTAGAGATTTTTGAAGGGGCTTTTGAAAGCTAGAAAGACATATTCGCTAGAAAGTCAGAATTCGAAGATAGGCATATACGATCTGTTATGTCATAACATTTTGGCGAATATAATGAATGAGGCTTCCAAATAATCACTCATTATTACGAATTCAGACAGCAAAGTTCCTACAAAAAATGTACTTCATCAGTCACAAGTACAATGATATCTGATAAAAGAACGTGTTAAATTATTATAAGACAAATTTAATCTCTTTCACACATTAATAGTGCTTAATGTTTCTCACTTTTAGGTCCATCTGTGCTCCAGTACTACCTCGCGAGAATTTACTCATAGACAGGAGAGTTGAGTTCTCCATAGATGTTCGCCATAGTTTCCTCACTCGTATGTTGGTACCGAATGAAATGAAAATGAAGACGCCTTGGAGACTGATGGCGATTATAAAGAGATAGTCCATAAAGGGGACTCTGATGACCATAGCTAAGAACCCAAATAACCAGGCGAATCCAAGAAGAGCTGAGATCTATTTAAAGAGATTTCAATAGGAAGTTTGCAGGAGAGTGTTGGTTTATTATGACATTAAAATGAATACATATAATATTTTGCCGGTCAATATATCGCGGACAATGGAACAAGATAGTGTCATTTTTATGACACCATCCGCAATATTCAAAACCTATGGGTGTTTTGGTGTACACGCTTAATTTTTGTCAAAAATTTTGCAAAAAATTATCGACTTTTATAGCTCGGCCACACCGACAGACCGCCAATTCCGGAACAGAACATATATAACCCCGAATGTCCAAGATCGTGATGATAAACATATAAGGCGCCGGGTTAGTGAGGGGTTTAGGGGAAGTAAGCACCACGCAACTAACGGATAAAGACTTTCATGAAATGGAACAGCTAGTATACCTAAATGTAATAAACCATATCATTTCAGATGATTCTTATGAATAACACAAAAACGCTACTGCGCCATTTATTCCTGCATAGCATAGGCATCTTTATGTTATTTTCAATTCGTTTGATTATCTCTTTAATTTGAAACTTACCTTGACATATATTCTGAGTTCAATAGCCAATTGTTTGAATTGAGAGTCCTGGCCAGATTTTAGCATCGATGTTGTTTTCTTGGTAGAATTGTTACGGGGTTCCAGGGGTTATTCTAAAAATGGACAAAATGAGAGCGAAGTCAATGAACTGTTGGGTGTAGCATCAGCTAAAACAATGTGATCTTTATTAAAAATACAATAGTTCAACAACAACCTAATATGTGAATTTACAATGTAATGAACAAGGATTACAATGTACATGTATGACAATTTTAACAGGCATTTTTAATACTTTGGTCTGTTTTACTTTGGCACTGGAACATTTGGCATCTGACTTCGAATCCTTATAATCTTATCTTCTATTGTTCTCCATTAAATACTTTTAATATCCAAACTATATTTATGACTAACTGCGATCATGTCCTTATCTCAGTTTCATCTAACACATTTATATGAACTACTTTGTTTCTGGTATATGTACCTGTATAAGTATATATGTACATGAAGATCTAACTAAACTGGAATATAGTTAATCTTTAACAACAACGATTATCAGTAAACCAATAACTGATAATAATATACCACTATATGAAACCATGAATTATTGTGGTTATGGTAATTAACAGTTTTATACTGTTCGAATTATATATGTCTACTCTTATAATACAAAAGCAATAATTAATGTTTGAGAATTCAATATACTTTCTCTAACATCTGTATAGGCATAAGCCATAACAATTAGAAAACTGTACTCTCACTTCTCAAGACAAAACTAAATTAACAAAGTCTATATGTTTTCTACTCGGTCTCCTATTTTATCACTATACCCTATTTTAACACTAGTTGGAGGAATATATGCCTTCCCTCTATACAACATTATATACACTGTACTCTAACACCACATAATCATCCCAGAGCAGGTTTCTGGCTTCTACTCCCTTTGCATAGATATACAGCTCATTAAGCAAACAAGAGGCAAGAGTGACTCCTTTGTTTCAACTAGGGCACAGTGCACTGCATTCGCACACACACAAAATGAGAGTGCCATGCGTTCACTGTTATGTAACAAACCCTACCTATGGTCTACACACATCCTTTGTCTTAGGGCTTGAACTATACATGAACAAAGCCATCACAACTTTCTCTGAACAACCTTATAATATCTCCTTATACAGACTCTCACACAATTACTATTATCACAAATCAATATCTTAGTACAAAATACAACAATATTATAGAGTGTAACAAAATGAATATATATAATAAGAGTTGAATTTCTTACCTAAAAATGGACAAAATGAGAGCGAAGTCAATGAACTGTTGGGTGTAGCATCAGCTAAAACAATGTGATGCCAGCCCAATTCCTTATCTCCCATTTGGGGCTGGGTTGTTCTATGTGTTGTGAGGGGTGTTCAATTCAACAAAAAATGGGGGTACATTTACAAGGGCTCAACACCTTCCCCTCCTTAAAAGAAATGTCTCCCGACATTCGAAAAAAAAAATACAACTAACACAACTTAACCAATGTCGATTGACATGCAGTAATATATCTGTGATGGACAGTTAAGAGTAAGGTATTACCGGTACTTTATACCAGGCTGTCGAATATTATGTCCAAACATAAACGACAGGTGGAGACAACAATTTTACATAAAAGTTTGCGCATAACTCTATAAAATGTCAAGTCTCCTAAATCCACTGGATTACAAAAAAAACAATACCATTCCTACCATAGTAGAACTTCACAGATTAATTACTTACTAACAAGAGTCTATTCTGCCAAGTCTCTCTTACAATTTACACTTCCCATACAAATCATCTATCCCAAAATGCCTTCAACATAATAAGATAATAAAACTCAGATATGTCTCATAAATGTAAATCTACCAACCTCACCCGCGAAGTGAGCATCTAACTTGACCCTTTCTACTGGAATCTCTTGTTATTCTTAACGTACAAAGTTATCGTTACTGGAATAGTTGTGTGGGATGTTATGCACTGGGGGAGGATATAACAAGGGGTAGGGAAATCTGGGGTAACCTCCAGGCCATGATTGGGGTACGGACATATTATTAGGGAAAGACATAGGGTGAGAAGTCTGGACCTGGTTCACATGTGGATAAGGCTGCCATTCTGGGGAGCCTAAACTGTTATAAGTAAGGGTTTGAGGTGGGCGCCTATCTCTATGGGGCCGTTCTTGTTTTCCTTGTCTTGGATCTGGTGATATACCAGGAGATGAAGGCTGGTCTTCATGTGCCGGAGGATTTCGTGTTTCAGAGTCAGTCCTGTCAGCGATATTGACATTTTCTTCGGGCCTATTGTCTTGTAACTGCATCTCCGGAGGCGGGTTCTCATTGGTTTCTGTAGGTGTCTCCTCCTCGGTTCCCAACTGTTGAGTTAATGTTCCTGTATCTGGAACATGTACCTCATCAGGATTTAGATGATCAGAGTCAGAATCCTGTACTGGCTCTATGGGGGTCATTGCAGGAGCAGTTCCATTGAAACCAAAGTGTGCAGGCCAATCGTCATCTGAATCATCCTCACTATCACTGTATGAGACCATGCGAGGGACATTGGTTGACTTTGGCTTGACGCTAGATCTCGTTCTGACATTCCTAGGGGCCTGTGTCTGACTGGTATTGGGTGCTTCTTGTTGCGGCTCGTCATCTCCCGGCTTCTCACTGGGTAAGAAGTCACATGGCAAGAGAAGATTCCTGTGAACTACCCGTGTTCTACCTCTGCCATCTTCAGGCTTCACCTGATAGACTGGAGAATCCGGACCCATTAGCTTTTCCACAACATGGACTTGTTTCTCCCAATATGACTTCAACTTAGCTGGTCCTCCAGGGGAAGCACAGTTTCTGACCAATACTCTATCGCCAGGTTGTAGCACAGCGCTGTTTGCTTTTCTGTCATAATTTCTTTTCCCTCGTACACCAGTCTGCCTTGCATGGTTTGCTGCAAGCTCATAAGCTGCTTTCATGTTTTTCTGCCAGCTTGTGACAAAATCAGAATGTTTTCTGTGTCCCGTTGAGGTGCTAGCGAGGCCAAAAGCAAGATCTACTGGCAGTCTAGGAGATCGTCCGAACAGAAGGAAGAAGGGTGAGAATCCTGTAGGTTCACTCTTGGTGCAGTTATATGCATGCACCAGTTTGTTCAGGGATTCCTTCCAGTTGGACTTACTCTGTTCGGGAAGTGTACGGAGCATGGCGAGAAGAGTTCGGTTGAACCTCTCAGCCTGCCCGTTTCCCTGTGGGTGATATGGGGTGGTCCGTGACTTCTTAATCCCCGACAGTTTGTGTAACTCCTCCATTAGCTTGTTCTGGAACTCACCTCCCTGGTCATGGTGAATTCTCTCTGGGAACCCAAACCGAAGGATGAAGTCGTTGTACATCTTCGATGCCACAGTCTTCGCTGTCTTGTTCTTTGTAGCGTAAGCCTGGGCAAATCGGGTGTAATGATCGGTTACAACCAGGATGTATTCAAATCCACCTTTACTTCGCTCAAGATGGAGGAAGTCGATGTTAATCAGCTCGAAGGGGTGGGTAGTGACAATTGGTTGTAAGGGAGCCCTCTGTTGTCGCTGAGGTGGTTTCTGCTTAAGACAAGAACATTCCTTGGTAGTGAAATGTTCTATGTCTTTCTGCATCCCTGGCCAGAAGAATCTGTCCCGAGCTAGGGTGAGGACTCGATCTGTTCCTAGATGTCCCATGTCACAGTGCAGCTGTTGGTACACCATGGATCTGAGTTTGTGTGGTAACACCAGCTGAGATCTTGTCGCTGTCTTGCGATGGAGGAGACCTTCTTGGTCAATGACCAAGTTCTTCCACTCATGGAGCATACGTTGTTTATACGTAGACCAGAAGAACTTTTTGGTCGGGTTCCCTTGACCTTGTGTTCCATGATCTCTCTGATAACCGGGTCTTCCTCCTGAGCATGAAGAATTTCAGTCTTTTGAAGAGCCTCTCCGGTAGGGGACTTGGGCTCCTCCAGATCATTCATCAGCATACTTGTAGCCATACAGACAGATGATGCAAGGGCGTAGTCTTCCCTCTGGGCCTCTTTGATACCATCCAACAGGGCATGAAAGGCCTCGCTTGCAAACTCAGCTGTGCACTGTTGGATGTACTTGTCTATGTCAGCTGGCATTCGAGATAGAGCATCTGCAGCTTGATTGACCCGGCCTGGCAAATATCTGAGGGTGAAGTGGAAATCCGCTAATTCGTTAACCCAACGTTGTCCTGTAGCATTCAGGCGGGCAGATGTCATGACATATGTCAGCGGATTATTATCCGTATATACGACGAAGGATGGGGCATAGAACAAATAATCCCTAAAATGCTCGGTCACCGCCCACTTGAGGGCCAAGAACTCCAGTTTTCCAGAGTGAAGGTGATAGTTCTTCTCTGCAGCACTAAGGGTTCTAGAACCATAACCGATTACCCTGGTTATACCATCTTGCTTCTGGTACAACACGGCACCTAAGCCATCTTTCGAAGCATCTGTATAGAGTTGGAATGGTTGCTTAAAGTCGGGATAGGCCATCACTGGTGGAGTAATCATTGTGTCTACCAGAACACTCAGAATCGCTTGATGTTGGTCAGTCCAATTGATTGGAGTACGAGACGGAACTACATTCTTCTTCTTGGTCTTCTGTTGTTTCCTGTACTTCTGCTTTGCCAGTTCCTCCTTGCCTGCCAAGGGGGTGGTAAGTAAGGAGTACAGGGGTTTAGCAGTCTGGGAGAACTGAGGATGAACTTCCGGTGGTATCCCACCAAACCTAGGACTTGTCTCAGTTCACCAACAGTTTTTGGAGAACGGTTCTTTAGAGCTTGGAGGGCAATGACATCCTTTTGATCTGCCCTATATCCTGAGGAAGATACGATCTTGCCTAGATACTTCACCTCACTCTTGAACAGGTGACATTTGTTTGGCCGGAGTTTCATTCCAAACATTTGCATCCTCTGGAGTACCTTCCGCAGTCTCTCCACGTGTTCACTGAAGGTAGAACTAAACACCAGTACATCATCAAGATATGTCGTGCAGATGTCAAAGTTGAACTCCCCAAGACACTCCTCCATACTTCGTTGGAAAGCGGCTGGGGCATTGCAAAGTCCAAATGGGATTCGCACCCACTCATAAAGGCCCCAGGGTGTTACAAATGCTGTGAGCGGCTGAGACTCCTCATCCATAAATCCCTGGTGGTAGGCCTTACCTTGATCCAAAGTTGAAAACCATGAGTTCCCTCCCAGGGCATCCAGAACATCTTGAATCTTGGGGATGGGATGTCGATCTGGGATTGTCTTGGCATTGATCCCTCGATAATCTACGCAGAGGCGAAGGCTGCCGTCGGGTTTCCTGACGCATACTATAGGTGAAGAGTAACTGGACTTAGACTTCTTCACCCAGCCCCTGTGTATCAAATCAAGAAGATACTCTTTAACTTCCTTGTGTAAAGGCTTGGGAATTGATCTATAAGAGCGTTGAACAGGCTCACTGTCCTTCAAGTGTATGTGCATTTGCAGACTCTTGATGCATCCCATGTCCTCCTCATCTCTGGCGAATGCTTTAGACTCCTCCTGCAACATTTTACTCACCATGCCCTGATGCTCTTGAGAAAGATGAGAAATGTCAAGTGGTGGGGTCCATGGAGATTCGACTGTTGCTGAAGTCTGGGAGACATGTGCTTTAGGTTCTGCAGTATCATCCGTCAGTTTACCAGGACCTAGACTGTTAACTAACTGGAGAGTTCCCAAAGTTGTCCTCCTCCAACTTTAGATCAAAATCTGTCGAATTGGAAACTACAATCATTAGCCTACAGGATGATGTGCTGGGAATGCTGACCACCTGTTCGTGGACTAGGAGTCCTTCTGGCCAACTTGGTTGAGTAGTTGGTTGGAGTGTAGCTGTGGTCTCAGCCATGGCACCGGTATGGGCTCTACAGGGGATAACAATTGCTTGTTTGGAAGGAACAATGACAGGCTTCTTTCCTACCTTGACTTCACAGAAGTCTGTGGGGTCTACTGTATGGAGGAAAGAAATTAGTGATGAAACCTTAGCTACGGGAAGGGAGGGAAAACATACTGGAATAATTCTAATTCTTGTTCTAGAGATAGTGTACCTTGTATTAAAGCAACTTCAATTACATTGTAACCTATCATTGGTTCCGGGAGCTCTGATGAGGTGACTAACACTGGAACCCTGACCTGCACTGACCCCTGACTCACACCTGAGGCTGAGAGCTCTATATCAACTTCTACCCAGCCATCAAATGGAATCATGGAGTTATTCGCAGCAGAGAGAGTGAGATTGGTAGGAAGAAGTTCATAGATGCTATTAATTGGTACATGAGATATATTGGCTTCCCACCAATCCCTGGAAATCATCGATACCTGGGAACCTGTGTCCCATAGTGCCTTTGTTTCTATTCCCTGTATGTTGCACTTGACTAGACACCTCTTACCTACTAATCTTACAAGTTTACTATACTGTCTTGGTGTGAGATGGGATATTTGAGACGACGTAGTCAGATCACAGGTTACCGTCCGTCTCTGCCGGTCGCCTGTCTTCCGTTTCCCGGACGTTTCACCAGGCAGCCCCTCGCCAAGTGGTTTTCTCCCCCACACCTGTAGCAGTGGTTACAGCTGACTCCCCTTCCAGCTTCTCGACAGGCCTCACATCCTCGCTCCCACCTTGGTCGTTGGTTGGTTGGTGGGCGTGATTCCTCCTTGACGAGTGTGCTAGACTTGGTGATGGACTCCTGCAAGGAAGCAACCGTTGCCTGTAGGTTAGCCAACCCCTGGGCTATCAGAGAGACTTCAGTTGGCTGGGCCTCTTCGCTTCGTACAGCAGAGGTTGAAGAATGCTTGACCTGCTTCTCCTTCCGTTTGGATGCCATCACCATAGCTACATTGATGCCCTCGAGGAGATCTTCATCAGAAGCATGAGGGTCTTCCAATAGCTTACGGATTTCATGCCTCACGCCCTCTTCAAGTCCTGTATTGAGGGTCTGTAAGAATGTTCTTTGCATGGTGTCTGCATCATACCTTAACGCGGCATACTCCTCCTTCGAGGCGAACACCACCTTTTGTCTCATGTTCATCACTCTCATGGCGAAGTCCTGGGGGCTCTCCCGTCTGCCTTGCATGGCAGAGGTCAGCTCCTGATATGCTGTGATCACATCCTGCTCTTGGAAATGACATCTTAGGATCCTGCGTAGTTTGGGTAATGTCAAGTCCAATTTGCTTTCAAGGTAACCCTTCAGGGGCATCCCATGACTCACACTCCTGAGAACCGCACTCACCACCTCCCTTTCACTGTAATTTTTCGAGATTCCATCCTCGATCTGGCGGGTGAGACTCTGGTAGCTCAGCTTCTCCCCTTGTCCTGGGTTACCGACTTGGCCGAATATTTTAAACTCCTTCCTCCCAAGGGCTTGTACAATGGTTGCCGCATCAATGGCAGGCTGTCTCTCCACAGCTGCAGTGTTGGTGGCTGCAGACAAGTCTCTAGGATTGTGGTTCCTAGAGAGCTTTGGTGTTGGGGGCAGCAGACGTGGTTCTGGCTGGCCATTTCCGGGCTCCTGCGGAGCTGGTGAAAGTAGACTTGATTCCATTGGTCTCTCCTTCTAGCACTTAGATAAGGCGTCTGGTTCTGAGTTCCTGGCCACGACCCTCACCTAATCTGCTTGACTGTAGACTGTCCAATGTTCACCTTTACTTCACCAGCAAAAGGAGCTCGTTCATTCACGTCTAATTGCCATTGAGTCCTGGCAGGGTCGCCAGATTTGTTACGGGGTTCCAGGGGTTATTCTAAAAATGGACAAAATGAGAGCGAAGTCAATGAACTGTTGGGTGTAGCATCAGCTAAAACAATGTGATCTTTATTAAAAATACAATAGTTCAACAACAACCTAATATGTGAATTTACAATGTAATGAACAAGGATTACAATGTACATGTATGACAATTTCAACAAGGCATTTTTAATACTTTGGTCTGTTTTACTTTGGCACTGGAACATTTGGCATCTGACTTCGAATCCTTATAATCTTATCTTCTATTGTTCTCCATAAAATACTTTCAATATCCAAACTATATTTATGACTAACTGCGATCATGTCCTTATCTCAGTTTCATCTAACACATTTATATGAACTACTTTGTTTCTGGTATATGTACATGTATAAGTATATATGTACATGAAGATCTAACTAAACTGGAATATAGTTAATCTTTGATAACAACAACAATTATCAGTAAACCAATAACTGATAATAATATAATACTGTATGAAACCATGAATTATTGTGGTTATGGTAATTAATAGTTTTATACTGTTCGAATTATATATGTCTACTCTTATAATACAAAAGCAATAATTAATGTTTGAGAATTCAATATACTTTCTCTAACATCTGTGTAGGCATAAGCCATAGCAATTAGAAAACTGTACTCTCCACTTCTCAAGACAAAACTAAATTAACAAAGTCTATATGTTTTCTACTCAGTCTCCTATTTTATCACTATACCCTATTTTAACACTAGTTGGAAGAATATATGCCTTCCCTCTATACAACATTATATACACTGTACTCTAACACCACATAATCATCCCAGAGCAGGTTTCTGGCTTCTACTCCCTTTTGCATAGATTACAGCTCATTAAGCAAACAAGAGGCAAGAGTGACTCCTTTGTTTCAACTAGGGCACAGTGCACTGCATTCGCACACACACAAAATGAGAGTGCCATGCGTTCACTGTTATGTAACAAACCCTACCTATAGTCTACACACATCCTTTGTCTTAGGGCTTGAACTATACATGAACAAAGCCATCACAACTTCTCTGAACAACCTTATAATATCTCCTCATACAGACTCTCACACAATTACTATTATCACAAATCAATATCTTAGTACAAAATACAACAATATTATAGAGTGTAACAAAATGAATATATATAATAAGAGTTGAATTTCTTACCTAAAAATGGACAAAATGAGAGCGAAGTCAATGAACTGTTGGGTGTAGCATCAGCTAAAACAATGTGATGCCAGCCCAATTCCTTATCTCCCATTTGGGGCTGGGTTGTTCTATGTGTTGTGAGGGGTGTTCAATTCAACAAAAAATGGGGGGGGGGGTACATTTACAAGGGCTCAACAGATTTACCAGTTGACCAGTAAAATACCAGTTGCTTTACCAGTTCAAAAACCAGTTCATTGTATCTTGTGCCTATTCATGATTAATTTGCATATTTTCACAGAAAATATAATTATCATGATATATCAAGCTAATGTGACAATGCACATTAATTTTGTGATTGTTAATTTCTTAGTCAATCATTGACAAATATATTATATATGTTTGATCATGTTTTTCATCTAATTTAAAACGTAAAAATAGATATATTGATACATATAATTACTAACCAGGAAACAAAAATGTATAATTTTGTATATATCTATGGTACGAGTTCCAAATTTCCAAAATGGAATGAGACTTATCTGTGTAGACTGTAATCAACCTCAAATGATCTCTGTGATGGGGTAATTGCAAGAGTTTATATATTATGGTCCTGTTGGTGGCCAGATGCCAATATTGATTATTGATTATCACAATATCTGTTGATTACTGGTCTCGTAAATCAACTGGAAATATATCAACTGGTATATCAACTGGTAAATCTACTGGTTTTCAACTGGTAAATCAACTGGAAATATCAACTGGTAAATCTACTGGTTTTTCAACTGGTTTGTCAACTGGTCTCAGATAGCGTTGTCTCAATTTCCATATTAAAAACCAGTTGAATATACTGGTTTGAACTGGTACCAGTTGACTACTGGTTTGAACTGGTACCAGTTGACCAGTTGCCTACTGGTTTCAACTGGTTTTTCGACCTGGGTAACCTTGACAAAAGAGGATCTTACTTATCACAGGGCTAGACACCAACGACAGTTCGGTACACGAATTATAAGTCCGGACTCCCAGAATATTAAAATCTCTACAGACCTATGCAGAACCTAAATATTTCATTTTGGACCCACCGTGAATTTGTGTGTGTGTTGAACCCGTGTTTTGGAATTTTTCCGAGAATATCAGCTGTACATAGTTTACAGGAACAGACTCTATTTTGACGCTAACAAGCCTTATTCTGTCTGTCTCTGAAAAGTATTTTAAACATTACAATTTATATCTGTGTGAGAAAAAAAAATCATATTAGACTGATTGTCAAATAAAATAGCAACATACTAGTTCTGTATTAGGTATTAAAATGTCAGAATTTGCACGGCTTTCTAAAATACTGTCAAATAGAGTCTGTAAATGCAGACTAGGCTTTTTAAACTTCACTTTAAAAAGTTTATATTCTTACCGCTTTGGAATTTGCTGCTTTTTAAAGACTAAGAATTCAGAAGTGCGCTAACCAGGCGACTATAGATATTTTTGTTCTCTCCTTCTAAAGCACACCCTTGTTTTCTCGACACGTACCATTCCTGTTCTTTTTTGTGATTTTGTATAGATATATAACCCCCCCCCCCAAAAAAAGGGGGCAGAATAAGAGTCCTTTACGCTGCAAAACCATATTTGGGCTGTACATAAACGAAATAATTACTCTACAGGTAATACTTCATAGAAACAATGGATTCGTTACAAATTTTAAAACCGCTTAAAACTTCTGGCTTCTTTGTTCCTCTTCATTTTATTTCTCCGTTTTCTATGATAGAAATTGTTTCAGTAGTCTCTGTCTCTTCTGTGATCTGTTGTGTTTATACTTCAATCTTTCATTTTTACACCTTTTTCTTATTTTCTATTTTTATACGATTCCTTCTTCTCCTTGAATGACTTAATTCATGAACCGTTTTATGATTAGTTATAAAAGCAATCATTAATTTATATCCTATATCTTCATTGTATTGTATAATGCCAAATAATACTGATAATCATTATAATGATCTTGATAATAATAAATAGTTGGTTGGTTGCGGTGTTTATTTTACCTGACTGCTAAGAAAGCATAAATGCTTGTTAGTAAGCATAGTGATAATTTTTATAATTCATTTTAGTGAACTTCACGAAAGGAGCTAAAATAGGTTATTCCCAATCGGAGCGGAGAAGTGTGAACCGAGCCGCAGACCACACGCCTCGAGGTCACTTCTGGGAAGATAGGGGAGGGGGACGCGAAAGTATTGGCGTCAGCAATAAAACCAGAAAGGTTCGCGCCATAACACCGCGTGCTCTCGGCTCGCCTCATTATTTCTATGGTCTTCATGAGAGATGGTCAGATTTTGTGAACAAACTTTTTTGTGAGATTTGTGAACGGACTTTTTGGAGAAAAACACCATCTTCGCCCTATTTTTGTATTACTGGGTTTATCACAACGGTGTGGGACATCTTTTCCTTATTTTACCCATTGGGCGTGGTGTTTGTGTTTATAACTTTGTGCATCTTGTTGAAGTCGACGCGACGCCAACCATGCCCAAAGCCAGGCAGAGGCCAGCAAGCCGTGGGGGTCGAAGTGCCAGAGTGGCACAGGTTGATACGCCACAGCTATCCGGTGCAGCGAGGGGCCGCAAGAGAGGCCGGCCACGCGGATCCACGAAGCCGAAGAATATTGAAGTCGCAGGGGCATCGGATAAGCATGTTGAGGGGTTTCGGCGTCAACGGCCGGAATAATCATGCCAAGTCCTACGGTCATGGGTGTCAACAGTGACAGTGGGAGCAGTCATCGTCAACCTGGCGTCCGTGTCGATGATGGTGACGGTGAAGACAGATTCCAACCCGGTGAGTCATGGCCGCTGAATTTAGAAAATGCACATTCAAAGGGTCGGGATGGGGTGGAAGTTTTATCGCACGGCCCGTTTAACGCCCCTCCAACAAGTTCTTCCCCTCCTGTAAAAAGTATTACTCCCCATCTCCCTCAGCCAGGCCTGCCTTACATGCGACAAGGCATTTGTGAGGAGCTAGGCTCCACCGTCCCTCAAGCATTGCGCGAGCGAATTTGGAAAGGCGAATTTATTGAGCTGGGGCATATGCTCAAAGAGGGTTATCATACGTCAAGTGATCTAACACTTGCTTTTGATCAAACAAACGGGGGGTTTCACCTCCGCCCACAATCTCGTCCAATAATAATCCGCTCGATTGAGCAGTGGACGAGTGCTATGCTAACCTTTGTGTCAATTTACACGGAGAGGCACGGTTCTCGGTCTCGAGAGCTGCTGAAGTACATAAATATAGTGAGAACGGCTGCGGCGTCGAATTACAATTGGCGCGAGTATGATATTCAGTTTCGGTTACGCCAAGCCACGCGGCCTGAGGCGTCGTGGGGGGCAGTCGACACGGAGCTCTGGTTGCTAGTGGCAACAGCGCAGCCCTTTCGCGGTTACGGGGCTGGCCCGTTCTCCGGCCCTGCCTGGCTCCCCCAAGGAGGTCAACAGCGACAGCGGCAGCATTCCTTTCGGGGTGGGTGGAGCCCAGGTCAGCGCCGAGGAGCGGATCGGCCTCTGGCCGCCGTCAATCAAAGCCCGGCTTCTGCTTTGCCTTTAATGCGAGTGGTAAATGTATCAAAGGGAAAAGTTGCCAATACATGCATAAATGCATTAAATGCGAAGCCGCCTCTCACGGGAGTTTGCTTGCAATAAATCGCAAACCCCCTCCGGCAAGTAGAGTTTTAGCGCCGACTCCAATTAATTTAAATCACATGTTACCTTTCCTTCTCACCTACGATAAACATACAGAAGGAGAAAAGTTGATTGAGGGTTTTAAGCATGGGTTTTCGCTTGGGTTCGCTGGGGAGCGCGTGCCCATGTCAGCTAGGAATTTGAAATCAGCTTATGAATACCCCCAGATTGTTCGGAGTAAAATCGAAAAAGAAGTACAGCTAGGTAGAATTGTAGGCCCCTTTTCGGCACCCCCATTCAATAATTTTCGTTGCTCCCCTATAGGTTTAGTGCCAAAGCGCATGGTCGGTGAGTATCGGCTCATCCATCATTTATCTTCACCTAAAGGTTCGTCGGTCAATGATTACATCGATCGAGAGGAGTGCACTGTCAATTATTCGGACTTTGACGAGGCGGTCAAGTTAGTGGACGCGCTCGGCCGGAATGCCTTCATGGGGAAATCGGATATCAAATCAGCTTTTCGATTGTTGCCTGTGAATCCAGCTGACTTTGACCTCCTTGGTATGTGTTTCGACGGTCAGTTCTACTTCGACCGGTGTATGCCGATGGGTTGCTCAGTTTCGTGTGCGGTATTTGAAAGGTTTAGTTCCTTCTTGCAGGCTTGCTGTCGGCGCATTGCGTCATCACAGGGCATTCTTCATTATCTCGACGATTTCTTTTTCGTGGGCAAGGCGGCTGACGAATGTGCCCACCTCATGCGGTGCTTCAAGGCGATGTGTGATCGGTTTGGCATCCCTATTGCTGGCGAGAAGACGGAAGGCCCAGTGCAGGTTATTACCTACTTAGGATTGGAGATCGACTCCACTAATTTGCAGGTCCGGGTTCCTAAGGAGAAACTAAGAGTCTTGCTCAGCATGCTGGATGATTTCGCTTCCAAAACAAAGTTGACATTGAGGCAGTTGCAGTCTCTTACGGGTAGTCTTAATTTCGTATGTAAGGCTATAGGTCCTGGTAGAGCATTTCTCCGTAGATTAATCGACTTGACGAGAGGTGTGCACAAGGCTCATCATAGAATTCGGGTTTCAAAAGGTGCCAAGGCTGACCTTTTGGCATGGAGGGAGTTTTTACTGCATTTTAATGGGACAGTTGGTTTCGGTGACAGCGTATGGAGGGGGAATGATTTCTTTCACTTTTACACGGATGCAGCAGGAAGCATCGGCTTTGGTATATATTTTGAGTCACAGTGGGCCCAGGCACGTTGGCCCGAGGAGGTACTTGATGCCCGTTATTCAATTGGATTTTTAGAATTATTTCCAATTGTCGTCGGGGTAGCCATGTGGGGGAAGAGAATTTCAGGAAGGAAAGTAGTTTTCTGGTCAGATAATCAGGCGGTGGTGGCAGTCATTAATAAGCAAACGTCTACATGTTCGCATATCATGGGGCTTATCCGTCGCTTAGTGGTTTTGTGCTTAAAGTGGAACATCTACTTTAGGGCAAAGTATGTGCCTGGCGTCGATAACGAAATTGCTGACTCTTTATCTCGTTTTCAGATGGAAAGATTTCGACGCCTTGCCCCGGAAGCCGATCTCGCCGGTACCCCCCTTCCTCCCCATCTGTGGAGCAGCTTCTTAATGAGCGACAAGTCTTACTAGGCTCATCTAGGGCTCAGAATACCATGCGAACCTATGCCATGGCCTGGTCTACCTTCCAGAATTTTAGGGGTGATTATCAGTTTGACACATTGCAATCGCCCACTATTGAGCAAATCGCTTTGTTTATATCTTACATGTCTTGGCACGATTTTGCTGCTAGTACAATAGCGGCCTATGTTTCGGGTTTGTCTTTTTACTTGCGCAGCAATGGGAAAGATGACGTCACGCAATTGTTTCCGATAAGACGTTTAATTGACGGGTGTAGGCGGAGGCATTCGAGGGAAGATATTAGATGCCCTATTACTTTGCCCATATTGCGGAGTTTGATATCTGTGTTGCCTTCCACTTGTTCGAATTCATACGACTGCAGATTGTTCACTGCGGCGTTCTTAGTAGCGTTTTTCGGCTTTCTGCGTGTGGGGGAGTTTACAGCCAAGAATGGGGTAATCCCGCTAGCGAGCGATGACGTAACTGTGCGGGGAATCCCTCACCGCCGGCTATTAATAGCGGTCCGTTTTCCAAGACAGACCAGCTGGGGCGGGTTGTGTTATCACTATCCCGGAGAGTGGTTCCGTGATGTGCCCCGTGCGTGCAGTGACTGAGTACACACGCGTACGGCCAACTCAGGGCGCTGCATTCTTTAGGCATTTTGATACATCTCCTTGACTAGACACGCGTTTACTCGTGTTTTGCGTCTTTGTGTATCTTTCTTAGGGCTTCATTTACAATCATATACATCCCATTCCTTTCGTATTGGGGCGGCTACTTCCGCTGCGATGAAGGGTTTTACTGACGAGCAGATTAAAAAATGGGTCGATGGACCTCTCAGTCATTCCGCCGCTATATAAGGGTCGACCCGAAGCGATCACATTATGATAATGAGCGCGGTTTAATGTGCCAACTGGGTTAACAAGGCAGTTCATTTTTTCATATGACTTTATTACTCATCACATACTAAAGGGTTTCGAGAGTTTCATCTCATTTTCAGCAAACAGTTAGTTGGTATGCTGGACACTCAAAATTTATCCCGTGCCCGCCCCCAGCTTATCCCCTATTTCTAACTTTTTCAAATAGTTTTAGTTTTGAAAGGGAACAGAAAATGTTGTCTGTTAGTTAATAGACTGGGGTGATTAAATAAATCTCAGTGTGTTGGAACCCGAAATGCTGGCCGTTTGTTTTTTCTTGTTTCTTCCCCCTTTTGCAGCCTCTTCATCCACACACATCAGGGAGATGATCTCCCTGCACACATCAACCACACTCATCACGGGATTTCGTACCAAGCCTCAGGGATGAATAGTGGGAGACTCAATTGTGCACTGGGAATCCCTCCTTGCGAAAGGACGGCAGCAAGGAAACCTCGGTCTCCCAGTTCGCACCACGTGGAGAGAGAAGCGTGGGTTTCGTCTGGCGGGGTTGAGGGATTACGTAACCACCTTTCTCCTCGCAGTAGACTCGCCCACGCATATTTGGGGCCTGTATTAAAGCGACAGCTGTACCACGTTCCTGCACAGCCCCTCTACGAGATATCCACGGTAGCGGCTTACGGCTAACCGTGGTCGGACATTCTCCCTCGAGTTTCGTATGATTCTTACTTCATAGATATTTGTATCAGTCTAACATAAATGTATCGCCTTGTCCTGCTTTCCCTGACAGTGTAAGATAGCTCCGTTAGTTATTTTTATTTTTAGCTCATACGTCGATCTTAACATCGAGTTGTAATGTTTAAATGGGGTTAGGGTTAATCAATATTATTCTCTCGTGTGCAGTATTACTTATGCCTTGATGGGGTTTTCAATGCCAAGGGTTATCGTTTCTTCTTGGCGACTTTTAGATGATATTTATACAATATATGTTTTCTTTTGCTTCTTCGTCTTCCGTATATGGGGCATTAGCTTCCGTACATGGATGATAATGCACAGATGTATTATTTGGATTGCTGATATGTTATTGCCAGGCTTAACTTGCCTATTCAATGCAGTTAACTCAGTTTGATTAGCCTATTTATTATGATAGTAGTGGCCTGTTGTAAACACTACGACACGCGATTTATATGGCGGCGAGTTGTGTCACATCTCGTTTGGCGGCATTCTTGCGAATTTGGACGCCTATAATCGCTTTTATAAGAAATATAGTTGTTGTCTTAATGTAAAACTAGAGCAAGCGGTCTGTTAGGAAGGGGAGACAAAATGTTATGATATTAGAGGATTGTTTTTATTGCCGTATCTATACAATTATACGAGCCTGACTTGTCCGTAAGCTGGGGATACAATCAGTATTGCCCAGGGTCTTAAGCGGGAAGTCGTTTGGGCTCACCACGTTTTTGGTTGGGGTGTGGGGGGGTGAGCAGGATCCTGTCCGTAAGCTGAGATTGCCTGGCTTATGCCGTGTGCAACGCTCAGGGTTTCAGGCGGGAAGTCATCTTCGCTCACCCGTGCCTCTTGTCTGTGCAAAACCAGCAAGGGATGGGGGAGTCCCGTTCGCTTGGCCAGGCGAATGGAATTACGGCTAGTCAAAAGATATTACTTTGTCGCCCGGCCGGGCCCCCTAATGTTCCTTACAGATTGCTCTCGACATATAATGCTCGAATTAATGATTTGCATTCATTGTTGTTTGTTACGTTTTCATCATAATACTTTGCTGACCAGTTTGATTGAAAAAGAGTTAATTATGGTAATCAGCTCTCAATAAAGACCATGGTCAATCGCACATAAAAATACAAATTTGTTGACTTCTTCTTTTGTCTCAGAGTGGGAATAATTCATTTTAGTGAACTTCACGAAAGGAGCTAAAATAGGTTATTCCCAATCGGAGCGGAGAAGTGTGAACCGAGCCGCAGACCACACGCCTCGAGGTCACTTCTGGGAAGATAGGGGAGGGGGACGCGAAAGTATTGGCGTCAGCAATAAAACCAGAAAGGTTCGCGCCATAACACCGCGTGCTCTCGGCTCGCCTCATTATTTCTATGGTCTTCATGAGAGATGGTCAGATTTTGTGAACAAACTTTTTTGGCCGCCATCCCACCCCTGGCCGCCTTTATTAAGCCGGCTGGCAAGACAATTGAGCTTAAGGATACAACTAATGAAATATAAATGCACAGTTGCAGCTGTGATACAGCTATTTTATTTATTTATTTATTTATTTTTTATTTACTGTAAGCCACAATTAGGTTTAAATAGCTTTGTATGTGTTAACTAATCTTGTTTGATTCGCTCCCAGTTCAGGGTTGCGAATGCAATTACCCGTACCTCGGTACATTTCTTTATTCACTATCACTTGTATAACTTGATTTTCTTCGACATATAATTTTCCGCTTTTGAGAGGCGTTGAGAGGCGTTCAAAGGCTACTTCGAGCAATTTTTCTTAATTACAAGTATATATATTTGGATTTATTTGTTTGAAGCCCGATTGGGCGAATTTTGTACGATTATCTTTAGAGTGTTAGTGGCGAGAATTTGATGACAATCTACTCTCGCAAGGGCTACGCCTGGTCGCGTTCAGAATTATAACACGGGCCTTGCGGGGCTTTTCCCAATCTTATTTCCCAGAACTCGAACTTTTCATACGGTCAGATAAGGCATTTGGTGTAGCTTATGACCTGCGGTTTCTATTTAATCGGATTTTTGGACAAAAGAGTCTGGTTTTCGAGAGATTGGTTTTCACCCGCATTTGCGTGTAGTGGATAATGTCATTAAATTCCTGCCTGTTCATGATCTTCCAAAAGATTGTTGGGAGGTACATCATGTTAATTAATTCATCTGCATTAATTCAATTCATCTCATTGGGCGGCATTCTTGCGAATTTGGACGCCTATAATCGCTTTTATAAGAAATATAGTTGTTGTCTTAATGTAAAACTAGAGCAAGCGGTCTGTTAGGAAGGGGAGACAAAATGTTATGATATTAGAGGATTGTTTTTATTGCCGTATCTATACAATTATACGAGCCTGACTTGTCCGTAAGCTGGGGATACAATCAGTATTGCCCAGGGTCTTAAGCGGGAAGTCGTTTGGGCTCACCACGTTTTTGGTTGGGGTGTGGGGGTGAGCAGGATCCTGTCCGTAAGCTGAGATTGCCTGGCTTATGCCGTGTGCAACGCTCAGGGTTTCAGGCGGAAGTCATCTTCGCTCACCCGTGCCTCTTGTCTGTGCAAAACCAGCAAGGGATGGGGGAGTCCCGTTCGCTTGGCCAGGCGAATGGAAGAATTGTTACGGCTAGTCAAAAGATATTACTTTGTCGCCCGGCCGGGCCCCCTAATGTTCCTTACAGATTGCTCTCGACATATAATGCTCGAATTAATGATTTGCATTCATTGTTGTTTGTTACGTTTTCATCATAATACTTTGCTGACCAGTTTGATTGAAAAAGAGTTAATTATGGTAATCAGCTCTCAATAAAGACCATGGTCAATCGCACATAAAAATACAAATTTGTTGACTTCTTCTTTTGTCTCAGAGTGGGAATAACAATTCTGATGATAATAAATAAATGATGATAATAGTAAGGAAAATGATGAAGATAATGAAAATGATGATGATGATAATAATAATAGTATACATACATGTCTTAAATTGTTATTGAAAACATATACTGTATGAATCACACATGAACACAAATAAGTATTCAGCAGTCTTCTCTATTGGAACATTTATTTCAGTTATTCTAATAAAAAAGTACATATCATTAAAGAAAAATATATAAAAACATAGGCCTACAGCCTTGTTAAAAACATGAAAGACTTTCAAGGGGTAACCCTAGTACTGTATAATGAATTGCTTAGGAGGAACATGAATATCGAAATTAAACAAAATATATATTACATGTCTAAATTTTAAAAAAAAAACTATATTTTCAAATGGCAATGAGACAAAACGAAAATTTGTGTGCGTTAATAAATTTACTTGTCCGAGTCATTGTGCTACATGACACATCCATTGAATGCCTGCTTTATTTCAATACATCAGACGTACATTTAGGTCTTTCTTTTGTTTTCAACCCAATTCGTTTCTACATCATTATTGTAGCGAGATGTTACAAAACTAGAGGTAGGACCTCTAGTGACAGTTTTGTTTACACTTCCCTTAATTTTCATATAATCTGCATAACCTTTTATTAATTAGCAGAACAAGTCCTTGTTACAGAATCCTTTAATTGCATTACAGCAAGTGAAGCAAGTGGGGTGAACAATATTCCTGGTGGTGATGGTGGTGAGGGAGGGGACTACGTTGGTACCTTGCAAAATGTCTTAAGTACAACTGCCAGAGGTAAACATTATTATTTTATTTTCATAAGGGAAAGATTCAGAGTTACTGTTTGTAATGATTTAGCTTTTTGAATTGACCCCATCATTCTGTGTACTTCATAGCTCTTTTCTACATCATATGCATTTAAATCTATTAATACAAAATCAGATACATTAAAGAGTGTATTCATCTAATATACATATAGAGAGAGAGAGATGTTATACTCCCCGCGAACATAAGCATTTGAAATAAAACTATAGAAAATTTGAACTATTTTAAAGACTTGAAATTGGTCCACCTTAAAAGCATGTGGTGGGAATCAGCTCTTTAAATTACAGATAGGGAGGAAGCATGTGTTACCACATTCATGATTTTTCGATTAAGCTAATAGACATATGATTGTTTGTAACAGCGACTTAGCATGATTACATCAATTCAATCAGTCAATCGGTCAAATGCAAGTAAGCCCTTAATTAATCTAATAGACACATGATTGTTTTAAACAGCGACTAAGCATGATTACATCAATTCAATCAATCATTCGGTCAAATGGAAATAAGCCCTCAATTAATCTAATACTGAAGTATAAGTGTATACACTTTGATATTTAGCCTATCCAAGGGGTTACTTTGGTTCCTGGCAAAAATGTAACAAGTACAAGTGCCTGGGTTGAAATTAATATTTTATATTCATAAAGGAAAGATTCAGAGTACCTGTTTGTATTGTTTTAGCTCTGTGGATTGACCCCATATGATCACATCATTCTGTGTACTTGATAGCGTTATTCTGCATATTATGCATTTAAATCTATTGATACAAAATCAGACAAATTAAAAAGTGTATTCATCTAATATATATATATATAGAGAGAAAAAGGGGAGGGGGGGGATGTTATAATCCCCACTAACGTAAGCATTTGAAATAAAACTATAGAAAATTTGCACTATTTTAAAGACTTGAAATTGGTCCACCTTAAACGCATGTGATAGGAATCAGCTCTTTAAATTACAGATAGGGAGAAAGCATGTGTTACCACATTCATGAATTTTGGATTAAGCTAATAGACATATGATTGTTTGTAACAGCGACTTAGCATGATTACATCAATTCAATTAATCGGTCAAATGCAAATAAGCCCTTAATTAAGCTAATAGACATATGATTGTTTGTAACAGCAATTTAGTATGATTACATCAATTCAATCAATCATTCGGTCAAATGGAAATAAGCCCTCAATTAATCTAATAGACATATGATTGTTTGTAACAGCGACTTAGCATGATTACATCAATTCAATTAATCGGTCAAATGCAAATAAGCCCTTAATTAATCTAATAGACACATGACTGTTTTAAACAGCGACTAAGCATGATTACATCAATTCAATCAATCATTCGGTCAAATGGAAATAAGCCCTCAATTAATCTAATAGACATATGATTGTTTGTAACAGCGATTTAGTATGATTACATCAATTCAATCAATCATTCGGTCAAATGGAAATAAGCCCTCCATTAATCTAATACTGAAGTATAAGTGTATACACTTTGATATTTAGCCTATCCAGGGGGTTACTTTGGTTCCTGGCAAAAATGTAACAAGTACAAGTGCCTGGGTTGAAATTAATATTTTATATTCATAAAGGAAAGATTCAGAGTACCTGTTTGTTTTAGCTCTGTGGATTGACCCCATATGATCACATCATTCTGTGTACTTGATAGCGTTATTCTGCACACTATGCATTTAAATCTATTGAAACAAAATTAGATAAATTAAAAAGCGTATCCATCTAATATATATAGAGATAGAAAATTCGCACTATCCTTATACACTCACAGATACAGTAAATTATATTCAATTTATTTATACACTTCTATTCAGTTTGATTTATATATGATTAGTTTATGTTTGTAACAGAGACTTGATTACATCTATTCAATCAGTCAATCGGCCAAATGCAAGTAAGCCCTTAATCAATCTAATAGTATGATTGAATACACTTTGATATTGAGCCTATCTAGAAGAGAACCCATCTATCCATAAGAAATATGTAACTAATTCATTATAGTTCCGTTGTCATATTCGTTCTTTGTCCGTAGGTAAGTTTCATGGTGATCAATAATGGATTGGATTTCGCTCCACACTGTTGCTCTGTAATGAAAAACAAAATTAAAGAAAACAACAATCAAAGTTTGAAAGAATCACATATCAAATAGTATTAAAGTGTACCAATCACTTAACAATAATTTCTGTACTGCTAGAATGTATAAAACAAACCTCAACAAATTAACCAGGCATTTAATGGGTTCACGGTTACGAAGTAAGAAGAAAATAAAGGGTAACACAAAACAATGCACACGGAACCCAAGTTGGTCTTCGGTTTTGTGCGAGCCCTAGTTTAAGCGAACGCAACGGGTGCATTGCATAGTCTTCTGACAAGTTGCTTGTATAGTAATTGAGAGTGTATTTCAAGTTAATTATTTATAGTAAAATGTCTAAAGCTCATATTTTGAAAATAGTAATACTACCTGAAAATAGTAGCATATAAAACAATTCATTTTTAGGTGATTAGTACTCTTCGAAATTGAAAGAATAAATGATGGTTAAAGAAAGAACAAATATGTGACGTGACAAACATCATAAAATAATATATTTATGCATGTATGTCTAGGGAATTTCAGTACATTAAGATTGGGAATGGTTCATTTTCCCGAGGCGTAATGGCAAAGTGGAGGTGTCGTGGCATAGTGGGTCATTAACGTGACTCTCAATCCAAGGGTCAAGATTTTGAATCCAAGCCACATTTACTAATCTTCACCCAGGTTTTAAATGGATACCAGGCATGATGCCAAAGTCACTAGTTTGCTTAGCATTGTATCTGTGAAATGGCACTTTTAGCTGGGATGCTAGAGTGGAGAATGTGCATACATTGTGTGCGGGCAAGCCTGAATCCAAGGACTGGGGTAATAATATAACAATAAAGTGCTTAAAGACATTGCCAATGTATCAGGCACTATTACAAACCCAGATTATTTTCATTAATATTATTAACATTACTTATAATATGAATTTTAAAGGGCAGTTTTCCAAGAACCATACATGATTGGTATAAGTTACCCCTTTAGATTAGTTGGAAAGTTACCCAGGAAAGTTTTTTAAAGAGTTGACATTTTTGGAAGTTCTGCATTCGATTACTCTGCATTCATCAAATGTTCACATACAGTAGGTAAAAAGGCCACTCAACAACGCTGCCGAGATGGGTCAGATTTTATGCGAGCCCAGAAGTTGGAAATTGGCCTGCGACATCTGATGGATGGCATACCATATTGCAAATATACAGAGCGATCTATGCACAAGAGTTTGACCAACTTGGTTTCAGTTGGTGATAGCATGGTGTATTTCTGTTTTGTATTTGCCCCAAAAAGCAGTATTTGCAAAATTGTGCCAAACTCAAATATGGTTGGCCAAACTCTCCTGATCAACGACACTGCGAATGCATAGAATTGTCAAACGCAAGGAATCTTCTACATACCATTTCTCTCCCATCTACCACATAGGGAGTGCTGAAATTGCGTTCATCATGTGGCTGTTGGCAAGACGAGCAATAAAAAATGATTTGATATTTGTTGTTTGTTTCAAACATAATCTATAAATCATTAACACAACAGGATACTGATTTAAAAATAGACAATCAAGAACCTATATGAATCATGAACAATACATCACAAAAAACATTTACTAGACCAGTTTACTAATTGTATGCATACTTTTTGAACAAATGTTTCTTTTTACTACTCAACAACTTGCCAGAGGATTGTCCAACATAGCAAGAAGTAATGTAAGCAAAGTGGATCCCATTCATAGAGGTGCCATTATTAGCTATTCACATAGCAGGTGAATGGAATGGCTGGTAATGGGGGATAAGAAACATGCATAAATTGAAAGAGTTAGTATTAAATCTGGTCTATTCAATGTGATCATTCATTGTAAAGCTGATAGTTCCTAACTAAAATTAAGATTTTGACATTCTTGTGGTTATTTCAAGCAGTGGCATAGCTCCGAGAGGGTATGGGGGCACATGCCCCCCTCCATGCATTGAGGATGTTCAATGCTGAGGGTTGTTTTGGTTTCAATATTTGTGGTTATGTTGATAACCCTTGCTGTGCCAGGGTCAAATTCATTGTATATGTTGCACAAAGAATCAGTTTTTTAAAGCACACACTGCTCCATCTAAAAATAGTGTAAATGATGGTTAATTTATACCACTCTTTAGAGCATCAATCATGCATTCTATACATTTAACAATTACTATAATTGTTTTGAAAAAATGGCATATTTTGTATAGGATCTCTTCTCCCTATTACATGGAACAGTAGTAAACAAAAGAGGAACATAAATGTAAGACACTAAAATGAAACACATTTTCAGTTCTCATTAAATTTCATGCATGAAATCGTTTAAAGGCAAGTATGGTGTCGTAAGGAATGGAAATGAATTTCTAATAACTTTAGTACAGAAAATTTTGTACAAGCGATGGAAAATGAAGGGCAGGTGTATTAATACTACATGTTGTTTATCTTTTTGTTGAATTATTGATAGCCTTTGGTATATCTATTCCATGATAAATACCATATTGAACAGGGAGATTATTTGTGTGTTATATAAAGTGTTAAACATATGGACAAGGAAATTATTTATACCGGCGCATCAGTTCCTCGTAGTCGATTCAATGCTTGACCAACAGCATACCGGCGTCCTTCAAAGGAATCATACTCCTCAGAACCATTAAAAGATTCGTTTCCGTAGAAGTAGAAGCCTCTATATCGTCTACTTGGATCATCATACCGTTCTTCACTAAAAAACAAAAAAATTGTTATATATTTTTTAAAGGTGTAAACATTGTGAATAATAGCATCACCAAATTTAAAACATGTGCTGAGATGGCAGACCATCACTGAGAACTGTGATGGGCTAATCAAGTGGTTCACTGCATCTCAAAGAGAGATCGAGAGGGATCTATATTTACATAGAGGTAGACAATTTGATAGATAGACAGGTAGGTAGATAGATAGGTACATAGGTACATATATTGATAGATAATTGTAGATAGAGGTATGTAGATATAGGTAGACAGATTGATAGATATATAGATAACGGTAAGATATATAGATAGGTGAGGAGATAAATAGGCATATATTTATATACCATGTGAGTCAAAAAAAAGTTTACACTCAGGAAATTGTCATTTATTTTAAAAGTCAGCTATGAACGAAAGGTTATCATACATGTTTGGAAAGAGTGGTATCATTTTTGTGTGGTATGTGTTCACGCTTGGATGAACAGGAGGCATTGTTTGCGAGAGTGCATAAAAAAGACCTGCACAAAAGTATTAAAGTGAGAGAATGAATTGAATGTATCAAATGAGATGCATTACATATGCTTTTTTCAGAAGCAAAGTCACACACACTCACATAGCACATTTAGATCGACTAACCGAATCTTGTAGGAGAAACAATTCATTGTGATGTTAATGCACCAAACTTTCATTATGTCATTATGATTCAATTTAAATTCCATTTTGATATTAAATGGGAAATTTGCGATTTTACAGAAGTGTTCGTTATGTAATAATGACTTGGCTGCGTGTATTTTTCATTTATCTGAGTGTGCGAGTGCGCGGAAGTGTGTCTGTGTGTGAGTGTGCGCATGTGTGGGTGTGTGTATGTGTGTGTGACAGACTGAGTGTGACTCTCTGTGTGTTTTGATTGTGTGGCATGATTAATTTTGTTAGGGATGTTCTTTGGATCTGCAAAGACCTAATTAATACCTAAAATTCAAATTATTTTATTCAAACATCACATAAGCAACACTTTGGCGCAAGTCAATTTTTGCAATCTCTTAAACAATGTATCCTGTTCATCCAAGCGTGACCACATACCACACAAAAATGATACCAACTGATTTGGGATAAAACATTTTTTCATAAGATGAATAATAGTTTACTGTTCATAAATTATTTTTAAAACAATTAGCAATTTTCTACTTGTAAACTTTTTTTTGACTCACACTTCATATATATATATATATTCATGTAGATAGGTAGTTAGACATTTAGATAAGTCGATAGATAGATACAATAGATAGGTAGATTAACAGGTAAATAGGGAAATAATAATTGCAGGCCCTCAGGAAGAACAGTATTCAAGCTGATGTTTCCCTGGGTAAACAATATCATTATTATTATTATAAGAAGAGAGATAGATGGATAAATATCATGTAAGTTAGGTAGGTAAATAGGGAGAGAGATAGGCAGGTAGATAGATACATATGTAAAGAGGTACATGTAGATAGATAGACAGATAAAGAGAAACTGGGTAAGAATGTGGGGTCTCTTCATATTGAGAGGTGCAATGCATGATTCTTAGTGGAGTACAAAATCACATGTACTTTGTGCACTTTCAAGAACATAAAAAAAGCTCTTTGTTTAGAAATAAGTACTAGACTATATTTTTGGTTTCTCGAGTTCATTCACA
This sequence comes from Mesocentrotus franciscanus, assembly GCA_037976565.1. NCBI lineage: Eukaryota > Metazoa > Echinodermata > Echinoidea > Camarodonta > Strongylocentrotidae > Mesocentrotus > Mesocentrotus franciscanus. Next base: position 469,449 of record CP137679.1, on the reverse strand, counting down.
AACGGTAACGTTTTTTTGGGGGGCAAAGACATGAACATGTACTTACACAATGTCATGTTTGCAAACATCATGAAAATATTAACCTTTTTTCTGAAATTGTCTTGCTTTTTCAAAAAACTTTTTTTTTCCTCAAATATTATTCGGGGAAGTTAATGAACATTGAATTGTTAGAGAACTTCCTTGGAAATTATAGTTTTCTATGGAAAATATCTAACTTTCATGCATACAAAATGCCAATAAGAGTTATACCACTTGGCAAGGCACCTCTAGATACATGTAAGGCAAATCCAAAATACATGTAGGTCCCATACTTTACTATTAAAGTATTATTGAATTGTATTATGGCGTTGTCACCATGGAATTGTCAAAATAAAACTACAATTTAATTTTATGTTTTGTCTGATTCAAGCTCTAGAAGAGCTATCATCTTGCTACAGTCGTCAGATTTACTGAAATCATAGATGTGGTCAGTAAATTATGGGAAATGATAGCTTGGATTTGCTCTTTTGTAAAATTATTGTAATACTCACGCGAGAATAAATTTTGTTGCTTGATTTCGTCTGACACCTTGTATGAAAACGCAGCAGACACAGGTTACGAGGATGAGAACAGAACCAAAAACTCCGAGAGCAATACCAATGATGGCTCCATTCGACAATCCTTGAGCTGGAATTTTTAAAATCAAATATGTGATTATAGAAAAACAAGTACGTGAAATCAGTGGTGACTGTGCAACGAAAAGAAAGTACCCTCATATCCATTTCTTGTTATACTGTATATATAATCATATATATATGCATATGCCTAGGGAGAGTGAGTGTGAGGGAGCATAAAAACACTAAAAACAACACAATAACAATTTCTATTTGAGTAAAAGTGTGTTATTGTAAATATAATCATCGAACCATTGTCTGAACCAACATTCTTTGAGGATCACCATTGATAAAGACATTACATATCTTACCATTCTGGCAGAGGTCTCCTGTGAAACCAGCTTGGCAATTACAAGGCTGTCCAGAAGAAGTACATGCCCCACCGTTCTGGCAATTCGATTGATCGCACTGAACTGTTATTCCAAAGATATATGAATGATTCAAATTACTTCTGATAAATGACTTATCTTATTGTATCATTATTTTATTGAGAAGGTGTAGACAGTAGCAAGACAAGAACTCCATAACTACTTTAATATGAACAAATAACTAGAAATATTGCAATCTGTATTGCCGAGCAATGCGAATGTATCCCCCGGCAGTGGCAGCGATTTTGTGTCATCCTTATGTTCGAAGGAGGGACAAAGATCCCCTCTCCCCTTCCTGAAACAAAAGGATGACGCAGAGATCGCCACTAGTGACTTGGACTATTGCCAAGACTAGGATAGGAGCAGCATCACCAAACCAATATGTGTGTAGATTAGAGTATAATGCATCTCTGTAGAAAATTTGAAAGAAATCTTTTGTCGCAGTTCGAGAGCACAAAAAACAGCCACCAAAATACGACCTTAATTTGACCCTATAACAGACGGAACACAGGTGGCAGCATCACCAAACACTAAAGATGTGTACATTGTACTAAGACACACCTCCATACAACATTTGAAAGAAATCCGTCAATTAAGAAATGTGGCAGTTAGAGCGCATAAAAGACATATGACCTTTGACCATATAAAAGACGGAACAATGAGGGCAGCATCGCCCAAAAGTGTAGATCGATGTGTAGATTGTACCAAGATACATCTCCTTTCAAAATTTGTCATGAAATATGACCTGCAGAGCACACAAAAGACATGCAGCCACCAAAATATGACCTTTGACCCTATAAAACACAGGACACCCGTGGCAGCATCACCAAAAACTATAGGTGCGTAGATTTTACCAACATACACTTCCATACTCAATTTGAAAGAAATCCGTTAATGATGCAGTTAGACCATGCACACACTAGAGTGCACACAAGATATCTATCAAAATATAACCTATGACCCTATAAAAGACGGAACACTGGAGGCAGCACCAGCAAAATCTATAGGCTTGTAGATCGTACCAAGATACACTTTCGTTCAAAATTTGAACGAAATACCTTGAGAAATGTGGCCTATAAAGCGCACACAAACCATCCACAAAAATATGGCCTTTTACCCTATAGAAGACGGAACACTGAGGGCAGCATCACCAAAAGTTATAGGTGTGTAGATTATACCAAGATACACCTCCATACAAAATTTGAAAGAAATCCGTTCAGAAATGATGCAGTTAGACCGCACACTAGAGTGCACACAAGACATCTACCAAAATATGATCTTTGACCCTATAAAAGACGGAACACTAGAGGCAGCATCACCAAAATCTATAGGCTTCTAGATTATACCAAGATACACCTTCGTTCGAAATTTGAACAAAATCCCTTGAGAAATGTGGCCTATAGAGCGCACACAAACCATCCACAAAAATATGGCCTTTTACCCTATAGAAGACGGAACACTGAGGGCAGCATCACCAAAAGTTATAGGTGTGTAGATTATACCAAGATACACCTCCATACAAAATTTGAAAAAAAATCCGATAAGGAATGTGGCAATTAGAGCGCACACAAGAATATGACGTGGCGGACGCGGACGCGGCGGCGTAACGCTGCTGAATCCAAAGTACCCCACCGGCATACTGTCGGGGGATACAATAATAATGGTAATAATAATACAGTTTACTTACCGGTAATACTACATGTCCTTCGAGAGCTATATGTGTATACTTTTTTAAATTGCCTAATTTATAGAACTATAAGTATGAAATATTATAATATGAGATAATATCATATAGCAGTAGAGTCATTCTTCCTGTTTCTTTTGGTAGCATTTTTGTTGGGCACGGTTGATGGCACAGGGGTCGAATCACATGAATTGGACAATATTAAACTCCATGTGCGCCAACTCTATGCCTTTTCTTGCTTTGGTATTGATATAAAACCATCTGTGGGTTTATCTGACGTACCGTAAAATCGAGAAACTCATGCAGCTATTCTCACAAAACTCTTCTGTTCACTATAATAATAATAATAGTGTAAACTTATAGAGCGTACACACTGTCCAGGGACGCTCATGACGCTAGCTCAGCAACAGTTCTCTTTAGTACAAGTAAAGTAAATGTTATTTGATAATAGAGATATACCATCAGAAATTAAAAAAAAACTCAAAAAACAATTTTCAACACCCATTTCAATCCTCAGCTCCGCCCGGTGGGGCCCGGTGCCCTCCAGCTGCTCCGTTCACTGACAATTTGAGGGACTAGCCCAGTCAGCACATGATTCACAGAAGCTCTAGCATCTGAGGCCACCAGGCCCCACTCGGGCAGCCAATGAGACTAAAGGGTGATAACTAATTAAGCTCACATGTTGTACAAATAAAATATAATTATGGATTTAGTAAAAAAAAAACTTACATGTATACAACTCAAAGAAATACTGGGTTACAGATGAAATAGGTAAGTCTTAAGACGATCGTTAAAGGTGGAGTATGTTGCAATACAGCGAAGTGATGGGGGAAGCTTATTCCATAATTTGGCTGCTGCATGCAAAAAAGCATTGTCTCCCCATGAATGATGGGTACGGGGAATTTGCAGCAAATTATCACTTCCAGATCTTAAGGTACGAGTCGACCATGTCGACCTGTGATTGAGTACGGCATATCAACATGGCTTCCTCATCAAAAGAACCATATCAGAGCTATCGAAAGTGTTCAAAGGCGTTTCACCCGATTCTGTTTCCCTTACGAAGTTGCTAATTCCTTGTCATACACGGAACGCCTGTCTCACCTAAACATGCCCCCTCTGTATAACAGACTTGTGTACTTATCAATGTCATTTGTAATTAAGTGCTTACACAGACTTTATGACATGCCTGAATATATGCTACCAGTCCCAAGTCACAGAAGAATCCATACACTTGTTTTCATTCGTGAATTGGCAAGATGCAATAGCTTGAGATATTCTTGTTTTTATGTTTTCCCCAGATTTTGGGAGCACCTCTCAGAGGAAGACAGAGACTTGTGTCTTGGTACCAATGTCTTTCCTTTTCTGAATGTGCTCCGAAATTTCCTCTTTGAATTGCCTCCCCTCGTAGAAGCATACTAGTTTTTTTTCTACACTTTTTTCTCTATCATAGAATAACTCACACTTTGATATGTATTATTGATTTCTTAATGTGTATGTTGTTATTATTGAGTTCGTATTTAATGTACGTTATCGTTCTCTATCAATGTGTTGTATAACATCATTTTTACTTTGATTCTTTTGTTTTTCTAATTTTTCTAGGAATCAATATTAATGTTCCTCAATTCTGATAACTTCCGATATTACCGTATCCATATGACTGTATAAACAGATAATTTTCTGCATTTAGCAGGCATTTATCATACATGCATAGTTTGAACAGGTCTGTTTTCAATCCTTTTTTATAATAATCCTTACAGTAATTGATCTACATGTATATTACTGTATATAGAAACACATATTTTGATGTATTGGTGTATTATATATCAAATTTATTATGAATAGATTATTTTTAAATTATTGTATGACATAAAAGTATTTGTTCTCCCTCACATGTGCCTAATATAAGGGTTAATTTTAGTTACACATTCATGTATATATGTTTACCTTATCTTTATATTTTGCTTTATGTATGCACCAGCCAATGTGGAGAGCCTCTCAAGAGAATTTTTAAATTCTTTTAGTTAGGTGATCCCCAGGCATTGGCTGGTGCTAAATATCATACTATTAATGTTATATCATTTTGTCAACCATGTGATGTTTTCTATGTATTGTTATCATCTTGCCTGGAAATGAAATAAATAAGTAAATAAAGATTCAAATGCAAGTCACTGTAAGATATCATAATTTGAAGCCTTAAATAATTTCAGTTGAAAGGCTATACTATTTTCTAATACAAAAAGTATCTGAAATCGACTTGTCAATTGTGTCCATTGCCTGTCATTTGCGAAAGTGGTTTTTTATACATTGCAGACAACTGAAATATACTCATTTCAAGATACCCAGTAATAACCGACAAAACTATATGTTTTGACAACTACAAATATTTGGTATGTGAAATACAATATCCTCTTGTAAGGTGTCTTGAGAAAAGAATGGCAGATGAAAAAAGGCTGTCTTTTACTCTTACCATTTGCCAATATAGATGCTACCAGAGTTTGACCATCAGCTGATAAAGCTTGATCTATGTTGGTAGATAAGGCAGATAAACTCATAGCAAGCCGATCTGCTTCACTTTGGCTGGTAGCGGCAAGTTCCATTTGCATGTCACCGACTACACTACCTTGGCTGAATGACAGCACTATGCAATTAGCACCGACAAGTTGAGAACCTAACTGTTCCTTTACATATTGGCTGAACTATTAAATGAGAATGTAGAGAAAACAAGAATCAGAGTATGTTTAGATACATGGTGTAGTTCATACAAATAATTTTCCTTTAATTTTTTTTAACGATTAAGTGCAGTTCTAGTCATGCACTGACAAATCTCAAATCATTAGAGAAAGGTCGATTATGTAGTAGAGGTTCTGGAATCATTAAAATGATCGGAAATAAAAACATTATTAAGCCATAGCAGTACAGTGTACATTATTATCGTTTCATATTAAGATCCAGAATGCTAGTACACATTACACATGAGCAGAAAGAGCAAAAATCACAAAAATGAGTCCAATGCAGTACCCTGTGCCATTCTCAAATTAGAGCAATTTAATTGCAACTATAATCATTTAACCCTGTTTTTCGGTTCAAATTCGTCATTTTTTCACCTAAATTACGCAATTTCCTTTCGCATTGGTTTATTCAATAAACGTTTCAGTTTTTTTAAACTAAGAAGCAGTTGAAAATCAGAATAATTGTTGTTAATTTTAGGAGGGAAAACTTTGGTTTTTAGAAAATAAGAAAAACTCTGAACTGCTATGGGTTATAGCAGATCAACGGACTGCATTTCCAATATGCCTCTGTTTATATATATGTTAGTTGACCAATGTTCCTCTGACCTTAACATCAACCCAATTTTTCTCGTTTAAAATTGTAATGCTCATAAATGGAAATGATAATTATCGTGGTGAAGAGATATTTTCTGGTAATTTTAACACTTTCATGACCCTGTGACCTTTGACTTTTGATCTCTTTCACCCCAGATCTAATTAGTTCCTCTTTGCATGCTCATGCATACTTTATCCAAGTATGGTGGGAATTGCTTCAATGGTTTTAAAGCAATTGCGGTAACAAGATATCTTAAGGTATTTCAAAACACATTTATGACCCTGCGACATTTTACCTTTGACTTCTTACACCAATAATCTAATCAGTTCAACCTTCTATACTCATACTTGTACATATTTCATACAAGTTTTGTTAGATTGGGATGGAATGACGGACGGGCAAGTCGATACACCAATGCCTTTCGCACCATCTTCATTTGCGGAGGCATAAAAAAGTACTACAAGTATATTCTCTCTTGCTTTCATGGATCTACATGTAGCATTTTTCAGGAGGAACCAACACTTTATTACAACGTTCCAGTAGACTACTGTACTTCCTGACATATGTACAAACATCTTAATGTGATGTATATGATGTGTATGTAGTTTGTTGGATTTGCAAGCTGAAGAGGCACCCACTCGTACATATTTACGTCTACAAACTCGGCATCAATTTTCTAGTATTTACTGGTGAAGAAAGATATACTTACAATAAAACAGAATGCAACTTCATATTCCATGAATAAGGCCGATGACCTATTCATTAATTCTCGTGTATACGTCAGGGTTTTACCATTCAGAATTTGTCCTGTAATCTGCACATCCACTTGACTAATGAACAGACTGCTTGGGAGAGCTAGATGTACAGAGAAAGATAAACAAAAACAATGGCATGAAGCTGAGATATAAATGGATACTTCAATGGGTTTCCTCCATGAAAAAATTGTTAATACATTCGGTTTTTTATTTACATGAAACAAGATTGTCAAAAGGAGACTACCCATGGAATTTGTACAATATATGCAATACCAGCCTCGTGAGACGAATTACATCAAGTCATTTTCATACATGTACATGTACAGTTAACAACAAAATTATTCATACCCTTATCAAGTTTTGTAATTTTTCAATTACGTGAAAAATTGTTTTGTCCCGATTTACATTTCTTAAGAATGTGAAATATTAAAGCTTATATCTAAAAGTATTCAACAAAACCCTAATTCAACTAGTCCACCTTTCATTATTGAGTTAGGAAAAACACATACAAATATAAAATTCATGATGGGTATGAATAATTCAGTTGTTAACTATATGTATGTTTGGCCAATTAACATAAGATGAAAATATTGCACAAATTTCACAAATGCATGCCTATTCACCAGATTGAATGGCAACATTTCTACCACATTCTGTCTGACGTGAATTTGAATGCTCCTCACATTTTTGTTTTAATTTGAAAGGTTGCTACACACTTTTAAAATATGTAAGTATGAAATCACCTGCAAAAAAAAACTAATTACAAATGGTATTTGGATAATGAACTATGACTTCATTAAATTCTGCACAAAACTGAATGAACTTGATATTGTTTTGTTTGTTTTTATCTTTACAAAGTTGGTCATGACTCATGAAACCAATATTATTCCTTATGGAAAAAGAAAAAATTGTGTTTAGACAAACCATTGCATGAATTCGAATTCACTGTGAATCCAGCTTTGCAGACACAAGTGTATGATCCATCCAAGTTGACACATCTTCCATTATTACAGAGACTTGCATCTATTGCACACTCATTAACATCTATGGCAAATTGGTAAAATCCAAATGTGCAATAATCTTATGAGTTACTTTAATGATAATGATTATAATATTAACAATGATAATATTGATAATAATCATAATAATGATAATAATGATGCTGATATTGATGATTGACATTGGCTTTACTCAATGGTTGAGTTCTGGACATGAGATTGCATCGTGCAAAAAATTGAAAGTACTTGGGAATAAGTTGATGATATTTTTAAAGTCTTTGAGATCGTGGTATTATATTAAATGGGAAAATTATTATTTTTTAATCTGAACCATTAGAATGCTCAGAGTTTAGAACGTTCAGACTCTATCCCTAGCCAAAACTAGAAATATCGCAATCTGCATTGCCGTGCAATGCGAACGTATCCCCCGGCACTGGCAGCAATTTTTGTGTCATCCTTATGTTCGAAGGGGGGACAAAGATCCCTAGCTCTCCCCTCCCTGAAACAAAAGGACATAGAGATCACCACTAGCGGCTCGGACTATTGTCAAGACTAGGAGCAGCATCACCAAAACAATATGTGTGTAGATTAGAGTATAATGCATCTCTATAGAAAATTTAAAAGAAATGTGTCAAGAAATGTGACCTGCAGAGCGACACAAGATATCCCTTAGAATTCGACCTCTGACCCTATAAAAGACGGAACACTGGGGGCAGCATCACCAACAATTATAGGTGTGTAGAATATACCAAGATACTCCTCCATACAAAATTTGAAAGAAATCTGTCAAGGAATGTGCCAGTTAGAGCACTTATTGTGTCATCCTTATGTTTGAAGGATGGACAAAGATCCCCTCTCCCCTCTCTAAAACAAAAGGACGTAGAGATCACCACTAGTGCCTTGTAGTGGCTCAGACTATTGTCAAGACTATGACGCAGCGTCAAGAATATGACGTGGTGGCGGAGGCGTAACACTGCTGAATCCAAAGTATCCTCTGGCATACTGCCGGGGGATACAATTACAAGGATGTTTTCAAACATTGCTATACCCGTTGCATAAATATGAGATCAAGGTTAACACAATTAAGTAGATATATATTTAAGAGTTTCCATGTCATTTGCCTCCACCCCAAAAAAGATATAACAGTTTTCTGTTTTTATGATGGCGAGGAAATTGTATGATTTAGCTTACCTGTTTGACACATACTCCCAGTATAGCCAGTAACACAGGAACAAGTGAAAGAGTCAACTCCATCAGTACAACTTCCTTCATTCATACAGGGATTGGGAACACAATCGTTGATATCTGATGGTTGAATTTTTGAAGCAAAACAAAAATAAATAAATGCATGTAAATAAATAGATAAAATAGATACATTAATCAATCATTGAATAAATGAATAAATGAATGAATTGGTGAATGAATGGAAAAATTAATATATAAATAATAAATGAATGATTACATAAATTAATATTAAAATTCATAAGTAATTATAATCGTATAATCGTATGATCCAACCCCTTCTCCAAAGTAATGCATATTCTCTAGCAATTTAAAAAATGTTTCACAACTGGCTAGATACAAATATATGACCAACCTAAACAAATGAAAATCTACTCTATCATCTTTATTAGGTGGTCTGTTGTCAACAGATCACCTATTAATTTCGTCAGAATTTTCTTTCTTTATTATTATTATTATTTATTTTTATTTATTTCTCCACTTTTTTGTGCAGAGCATAACTCCATGATCGGTCCAGTCGATTTCTTTCAATTTTGGCACAGTCATGGGTCATTGTCCTAAAATGTGTCTCCAACATTTTCAAGTTCATCAAATCATCGTGACGTCATCCAGGCACCATTTTGTGAAAATCAACTAATGATCATATCTTCATAACGGAAATTCAATTCTCATTCATAGTTATCAATATCAATTTCAATATCCGTCCAGTCATTTTCATGTCAATAAACGCTACAGCGACGTCCGTCAGTGCGCGCAAAATTTTAAAATGCTCAAAATCACTTTTTATTCAAATTAGAGTACGTTTCAGCCAATTTTAAGCATTTCACAAAAACGCACACGCTGCGCGCGTTGTTCGTCATGGCCGAACGCAACATAAATCCCCTTTTTCCGTTGGCATGATATTCCCCATTTTTTTCTGAACAATTTGGTACCACGTTTATCTCTTTATGACCATTAATAACGGAATGAGCGTCCGTTCCAGATCAATGTCCGTACGTGCGAGCTTTTGTAATACATAGCATATATGGGCAAAAACATGCCTTTACCAAATCCTTAATAGCTCTTTAGGAAGCCCGTTGACCCCTAATTTTCTTTTCATATTTAGATAGAGTATGAATCTTAGATGTGATTTCATGTCTCATTTGGCCATTACGTATATCGTGACATCATCATAATGGCCCTGGAACTCAAAAACGAATTTGCATATTATGACGTCAGCAAATTTATGGAAAATTAATTGTATCTCTCTCAATATTGATCAATTTTCTTCCAAATTTTGATATGTTGTAGCTAAGACATTTCTCTACAAGCTCAGTATTCATCATTTTTCATTTTGATGACGTCATCATATTAAAAATTGCAATTAAAGGTGACGTGTTAGAATTTTCTTAATTTGCATGTTATGCATATGGAAGGTGAATTTCGTTCACATCATGAATCTACAAGGCAAGAGTGCGCCCTCTAACTGAATATACATTATAGTCTGTCAGTTGATTTAATCACATTAACAGGATACTTACAATCGTCATCATCCCTATTACCATCATCATGATCATCAATTCATAATGCAACACCAATTCGTCCCATGTATATATATGATTCTATTCTCTTTCAAAGATGTTTATAGTCTTCCAGTTATTATTTGCATATTATGACGTCAGAATATTTATGGAAAATTGAATGTATCTCTGTAAATATTGATCGATTTTCTTCCAAATTTCGATATGTTGTAGCTGTGACAATCCTTAACGAGATCAGCGTCCACCAGATTTAAAGACAGACCACCTAATTCGTCCTCAATGACGAATTAAATTTCTCGTATTCTAATTGAAACTGTACAAACACTCGAATTTTTGGTACACTTTTTTGTGCACACGATTACTCAAAATCTAACCGTCAGATTTCTTTTAAATTTGACACAGTTATAGGGCAACATCTTGAGATGTGACTTAAAACTTTTCAAGTTCACCAAATTATTCTGACGTCATCCAGGCGCCATTTTGTGAAGTACTCTAAAAATGAACTCATGATCATATCTTCATAACCGAAAATCATTTCTCATTCATATTTATCACGATTGAGGTCAATATCTATCCGGTCAACTTAAGGTCAATAAACGCGCGCGCGTACGTCTGCGCCGGTGCGCAAAAATAAAAAATGCTCAAAATCACTTTTTGATCAAATCAGAGTACGTTTTAGGCCATTTCAAGCATTTCGAAAATTTTGCGCGCGCACACCGATGCACGCGCGTTTTTTTTTACGTCATGGCCGTACGCACCATAGAATCGCCATGTATTGTCTATCATACTATTGCCCATTTTTTTCCGAACAATTTGGTACCATGTTTATCTCTTTATGACCATTAATAACGGAATGAGCGTCCGTTCCAGATAAATGTCCGTGCGTGCGAGTTCTTGTAATACATAGCATATGTGGCCAAAAACATGCCTATACAAAATCCATTATAGCTCTTTAGGATGCCCGTTGACCGCTTATTTTCTGTTCATATTTGGATAGAGTATGAGTCGGAAATATGATTTCATGTCTCATTTGGCCGTTAAATATATCGTGACGTCATCATAATGGCCTTGGAACTCAAAATACGAATTGGCATGTTATGACGCCAGCTTATTTATGGAAAATTGATTGTATCTCTGTAAATATTGATCGATTTTCTTCCAAATTTCGATATGTCGTAGCTGTGACAATCCTTAACAAGATCAGCGTCCACCAGATTAAAAGACAGACCACCTAATTCGTCCTCAATGACGAATTAAATTTCTCGTTTATATATAAGTATTACAACACAGACAAGATTTTTGTTGCAAGTAGTATTTTCGACAAACATTGCATAACCTTTAAATTACCTATTCAAGTGTGTCTTAATTAAACCTATATAGCCCGGGCTATTTTGAAACTGCATAGCCCGGGGCTTATTAGCCCCTGTGAAACGGCCGATTGCCGTTAAAATTTGCATGCATGTCAAGTGAAGTGTATAGAATACGATGGTAATTTCAATTTTTTGAAAAATTCAATCATTTCCATATTTATGGTAATTTATGCAATTAAGGTCATAAATTTCAAATTTTTACCCATAAATTATATATTCATTCGAAATGATATAACAAAAAAATTTGAAAGAGCCAGGTTATTCTTTTTGTTATCTATTGTTTTGATAATTTCTTATGCATTTCTTTGTTTTTTTTAATTATGTACTTTTGGCCCAAAAAACAAACACCTAAACTATAAACAAGACCAAATAACTAATGTTTTATCTCTTTTTTGGAAAAATGATACTTCTAGTTGTTTTGTAAACAAATCACGAAAATGAGCGATTTTCGGGCTGACATGCAAAGACAAGAGGTCACGTGACTTTGAAACGGTAGGTCCGATTTCAAAAAATTTGTTTCAAAAGATGCGCAAGACTCAAAAGAAAAAAGTCATAAAATTTCAGCACAAGATTTTTTGGCGTTAAAAAATTATCAAGAAAAATGTAGAGGGGGGGTGTTACACCCACAAATGTAATAACTCCCACAAATGTAATAACGCCCACAAATGTAATAACACTTTACCCACAAATGTAATAACACCCACAAATGTAATAACACTTTACCCACAAATGTAATAATTTCACCCACAAATGTAATAACCACTTTACCCACAAATGTAATAATGACTTTACCCACAAATGTAATAAATTTGAAGGGATATTTTGTCGAATTTGTTCAAAACTAAAACCCTGTAATAAAGCATGGGTTTAGAGCGTTGTCTTTACTCCACACCCGGTTATTTCAAAAATAAAATAAAACAAAACAAAACAAAACATTAACTTTAAAACTAAGGCTCCACCATCTTCCAAACTATAAGACCCTGTGATAAAGCATGGGTTTAGAGCGTAGTCTTTACTCCAGACCTGTTTAATTTTTTTTTTTTAATCTTCAAAACTAAGACCCCATCATCTTATTCATGTGAAATAACATGAGTATTGAACGTAGTCTTTCCTCGAGACTCGGTTATTTAAAAAAACAAAACAAAACAAAAACAAAAACAAAAACTTTAAAATTAAGACCCACCATCTTCCAAACTAAGATCCTGTAATAAAGCATGGGTTTAGAGCATAGTTGTTCTTCCAGACCCGGTTATTTCAAAAATAAAAACAATAAAAAACAAAACAAAAATTCAAATCTAAGACCCAACAATCCTCCAAACTAAGACCCTGTAATAAAGCATGGGTTTAGAGCGTTGTCTTTACTCCACACCCGGTTATTTCAAAAATAAAACAAAACAAAACAAAAACAAAACATTAACTTTAAAACTAAGGCCCCACCATCTTCCAAACTATAAGACCCTGTGATAAAGCATGGGTTTAGAGCGTAGTCTTTACTCCAGACCCGTTTAATTAAAAAAAAACTTCAAAACTAAGACCCCATCATCTTATTCCTGTGGAATAACATGAGTATTGAGCGTAGTCTTTCCTCCAGACCCGAAAGAAATGTCAGACATAATCCCTAATCGAGAATCTAGGACACCTACCCCCCTGCCAACTACACCCGGACAACTACCCCCGAATAACCACCCTCTAGGACTACTACCCCATAGGACAATTACCCCCTAGGACATCCACCCTCTAGGACAACTACCCCCAGCTAACTACCCCTAGAATGATAACCCCCCAGCTAACTACCCTGACATCTACCCCGGACAATACCCCGGACATCTACCCCAAGTCAAGTATCCCCGGACATCTATCCCGGGCAACTACCCCCAGACATCTACCCCCCAAATACCCCGGACATCTACCCCAGCCAACAACCCTGGACATCTAACCCGCCCAATCCAACTATGCCCTTCCAACTACCCCAGCCAACTACCCCCACCCTGAAAACTACCCCGGATCTACCCCATCCAACTACCCCGGCAACTACCCCCAACTACCTTAATTTGCTTGGGGTAGATGTCCGGGGTAGATGTCCGGGGTAGTTGGAGGGGAGTAAGTTGTCCAGGGGGTAGTTGGATGGGGTTAGATGTCCGGGATAGATGTCCGCGGTAGATGTCCGGGAGGGGTAGTTGACTGGGGTAGATGTCCGGGGTAGTTAGCTAGGTGGTAGTTAGCTATATCCATGCTTTATTACAGGGTTTTAGTTTTGAACAAATTCGACAAAATATCACTTCAAATTTATTACATTTGTGGGTAAAGTCATTATTACATTTGTGGGTAAAGTCAGTCAAAGGGTTCTGCAATCGTTCATTTAAAACATGCAAATATGTTTCGCGTGGTCTCGTTATACAGCTAGTATCTATGATTTGTTATATGAAAGTATGCGTTGTTATTTCCTTGTTAACCGATTATCATTTCAGACTTGTTCTTGTTTATATAGCTGCTTGAGCGTTTCAGAAGTAGGGAAAACTGTAATATAAATGTGTTTTGTTTGTATTTGCATTTGAATAAATTTCGTTCTCATGAATTCACACCGTGTACCGCCTACGAATTGATAGTCTTCAGTATAAGTAATTGATACGTTCATCACATGAAGAAAGGTATTTCATTCACGCACTCATGAAAATATAACATCGTAATCCAACGTTTCAATGTCACTAATAGCGTACATATATATATATATGTTACATATCGTGAACATATTTCATAATTACATGCATAAAACAATTAGCGTCAACATTTAAATACTTTTAAGGTCACTTATTGGATTACTTTTTTTTTTCTACGACCATTGAATTCCAGGATATTTGTTGGCGTTAGAATATTTACATGATTAAAAAATGGTCGACGGTCAACGAACCATCGAATCGGTCCCTCCTCTGTGTGTTATATATATATGGACCATTTTGACTGATTCGTCAATTCGTGTGACCGCCGACCAATCATATTTGTGACGTGTTGTATCCACATATGTAATAATGTAAAGCGATGCCATGCATCGCCAAGAAATAATGATGATAATGATGAGTACTTATAACGCGCTATATCCACCTTATGTAGATGCTCAAAGTACTTAATTTTTTTTATTTTTTATTTTTTATTTTTAAATGAAAAAAACAGGAATAAGATGGTGGGTCTTAGTTTCGAAGATTTGTTTAAATTTCTATTTATTTTGAAATAACCGGAGGAAAGACTACGCTCTATACCCATGTTATATTCCACAGGAATGAGATGGTGAGGTCTTACTTTGAAGATTTTTCATTTTTTTTAAATAACCGAGTCTGAAGTAAAGACTAGGCTCTAATCCCATGCTTTATTACCGGGTCTTAGTTTGGAAGATGGTGGGGTCTTAGTTTAAAAGGTTTTTTTTATGTTTTGTTTTGTTTGGTTTGTTTTTTTTTGTTTTTGTTTTTTTTTACTTTTGAATAACCGCGTCTGGAGGAGAGATCGACTACGCTCAATACTCATGTTCTTCCACAGGAATAAGATGATGGGGTCTTAGTTTTGAAGATTTTTAAAAAGTTTTGAAATAACCGGGTCTGGAAGAAAAACTACGCTCTAAACCCATGCTTTATTACCGGTCTTAGTTTGGAAGATGGTGGGTCTTAGTTTAAAAGTTTTTGTTTGTTTTTTTACTTTTGAATAACCGGTCTGGAGGAAAGACTACGCTCAATACTCATGTTATTCCACAGGAATAAGATGATGGGGTCTTAGTTTTGAAGATTTTTTTAATTAAACGGGTCTGGAGTAAAGACTACGCTCTAAACCCATGCTTTATCACAGGGTCTTATAGTTTGGAAGATGGTGGAGCCTTAGTTTTAAAGTTAATGTTTTGTTTTGTTTTGTTTTGTTTTATTTTTGAAATAACCGGGTGTGGAGTAAAGACAACGCTCTAAACCCATGCTTTATTACAGGGTCTTAGTTTGGAGGATTGTTGGGTCTTAGATTTGAATTTTTGTTTTGTTTTTTATTGTTTTTATTTTTGAAATGACCGGGTCTGGAGGAAAGACTACGCTCGATTCTCATGTTATTCCACAGGAAAAGGATTATGGGGTCTTAGTTTTGAAGATTTTTTAATTTTTGAAATAACCGGGTCTGGAGTAAAGACTGCGCGCTATACCCATGCTTTATTACAGGGTTTTAGTTTTGAACAAATTCGACAAAATATCCCTTCAAATTTATTACATTTGTGGGTAAAGTCATTATTACATTTGTGGGTGATTCAAAATTATTACATTTGTGGGTAAAGTGGTAATTACATTTGTGGGTGAAATTATTACATTTGTGGGTAAAGTGTTATTACATTTGTGGGTGTTATTACATTTGTGGGTAAAGTGTTATTACATTTGTGGGTGTAACAGGGGCTTATTAAGCTTATTAATCCCCCAGGCTATATAGGGTTAAAATGATCAAAGTATAAAAATGAATCATCATCCATAAGCCATTGGGATTCTAGTGAATTCCTATTTCACCTAAATGAAACCATAACAATCTTTATTTATTTAATTTGTATTTGTAGTATTATTCTAAAAAAGTGGCATTGTCAGTTACAAAACTGCTTTCCACATTGGCCCTGTTGGCCTAGACAATAATAGGATTAAATATTGAAATTATAGACAAGTTAATTGCTAAGTTTTATATGCATTTACCAAATAAAGATTTAAGGCAAACTAAGAATAGTCTATCAGTAATGAAGACGAATTCAAAGAGTTTGTTGAAAATTAAAAAAACAAAACAATGGAATAAAACAAAAACAAAAAGCAAAGGACAACCAACTAAACAACACCAACAACACTTGGAATAAAATCATTTGCATGAAAGTAGAAAAATAACATAAACAGGATGGCAAAATTTTTTAAGAAATCGGGCCAATTATAAGAAAGTTATGAATTTTTGAAATATGAAATCACCACATTATGACGTAGTGACGGACAACTCTCCCATTTGTCATGTACAAAAAAATCATTCATTTCTCTATGGTCACACCACCATTCAGAAGTTTGAAAAGGAAGCATTGTTCTCCTAAGCGCCTTAAATTCTCCCTTGGGGCATGACTTAAAAAATATGATGGACAGCATATTATTATCAGTCTTCTAAAGAGAAAAGATCCCCCTTTTTTTTCTCGAGTTGCAGCGCGTTCCGATCCGACATCGAATCTTGAGATTGCGATAACTACGGAATTCTTCAACAACAAATTTTCAAATGGCACCAATTTGTAGCAAAAAAACTTTGCAGTCCACTTGGTATTAATTGAACTAAATAAATTTATGTAGAATAAGAGAAATCATGGGTCGAAAAACATTTCCTAATATTTGTTTTACCATATCTTATATCAGAAAAATGTTGTGTGCAAAAGTAATTAATATATCCCACCCTCCTAATGAAAACCACACTCAATTAAATTATTGTGAAGAAAATGAATTTCTTTTTAGTGCTTGTCATGTTAGTTTCTCACTTGTTTACTATTGATAAATGTTACAGCTGGAGAAGATCTTATACAGAGTTTTGAAGTTTTCTCAACAACAAAAAATCAATTGCAGAACATGATGAGTCTTAGATATTTAGAATGCTTCATTTGTGCTCTAAACAATCCAATTCAATGTACCGGTAGTTATTTGTCCAATGTACATTTAACAGGGATATTTGTTTCGCTCGTACATTAAAGGCTCAGACAAAGTTTACAAAGAAAAGAAATATGATACAAAGCATCAACAATGGACATAAATAGGCTCTCATATTTGTGACATCGGCAGAGCAAGAGTTAAGACTCCTATGACATTACTGCAAAGCACAACAGATCTCCAGAGAAAAAAATCTAAAGGAATAAAAAAAAACACATTGTATTTCTTTAGACACCATTTTATACTCTTCATGATTATGTTAGTGTAGCGGTATTGAAATTTGCGATTTGTTTTGGTCTAAGAAAAGTTTGTTCGCCTCCTTGCACTGTTTGCATTCTCAATTAGTTAGTTATATTATTCTCAGTTGCCAGTTATTGGGTCAAGCTGGTTTTCATGGATGTAAACAGGCAGGAACGCTTACATATTTCTAAAACATGTGGAGTCCATTGTTAGGTTATATTTAACGGAATTATTATGGAGTAAACAATCTTTTGTGGGGGATAGCTTTGTTTAGGCTTCATCATTACAATGGAACTGCCCGTGCCCTCTAAATGTTTATGTGCGAGTTTGCAGGTCTTTTGATGCACAAAATATTTATACATGTTTGGAAAGTGCGGCGGTCCATCTGGCGATGCATGCTCTGACTTTCATTCAAATAATATTCAAATTTATCTTGCCTCCAGGATTGTTGTATTTCCGGCCCGTCCGCATTCTGCGGAGTTATGAGAGATGTTGAGTGACAGAGTTATTGAAAGAGTACAGGTGTGAGAGTTATGTAAGTTACGAGGCTGGTGAGCTCAACTCCGGAGGTTAAGTTCGCAAAATTAATACATTTCCTTTTAACATGGGTGTGTATGGCGCCGGGGATTAATTTGACACAATGCCTCTTAGTGACACGCCCTTTTAAGAGGGCAACACCTGTCGGGAGGGTATAAAATGAGAAGCAGCTTCTGAATTGGGGTGAGTTTTTTCTTCATTTTGATTCCTACTCCATTTTCCTTTGCCCCCATGTGCTAAAGTTTTAGCAGAGTTTGGGGCACCCAGCCCATAGATGTGACTTTTTGTGATTCGTCGTGATTATATGTAATTACTTGTAATAAACATACTATCCACTTTAACACTTGACTTTGTCGAGAACGAAGAATATGTGCTTGAAATTATTTAACCAAATACAGAAACTAGAACACAAACTAAATGATCTTTTCCCACCAAAACAAGAGACAAAATATAACCTCAGAAGTAAACAAGTGAGTCTGCCCAGGTGTAAAAAAATAACGGATTTAAGAATAGTTTTATCCCTTGGTGTGCATATAATTTACAATAAGCAGGTGATTAGTGCAATATACATTTTGTTTCATGCTTCCCACGATCTGATTTCTTCTCATTTAATTCTCTCCTTTTCCTCTTCTCTCTCCCTTCTCCATCCCTTCCTTTTCCATCTTTCTTCTATCTTCCCCTTCTCTCTTTCTTCTCTTAAACTGTTTCGAACTGGCAAAATTTTGCTTAACCCCGGACTATAGGTGGGGTTAAAGGGGGTCTTAGCCCCACCTATAGTCCGGGGTTAAGCTTATTCCACTTTCTGTTCAGACATGAATTTACCAAAGTGGGCAAGCCCCACCACTACTACGGGGTTAGCTGGCCCTGCAAAAAAGCAGGGCTATATATAACCCCCCAATTGTGGTGCTAACTCCGCAATTGCGGTGCCAAGCAAATGAATGAGAACAGAAGAAAAATAGTCCAGTACTACGCAATGGAGCGTATCGGAGCTAGCCACTGGCAGATGCGAAGCAAGACACCCACTGTCCGATCAGAGACGACATATTCATGAATATGCATTTCCCGTAACGCACTACCAGTGCGAAAGGTCATGTTAATAGCGCGCTTATTGTATACTAAACGTTATATGTCCGTTGGTTGCCAACGCTCCAACGTACCATTTATTGCAGTCCCATCCGTTAGTATTCCTGACCAGTTTACGAATTTGCCAACGCATCAACCAGAGTTCCTAAGAATTATACCTTTTTTATATTACTCAATATATTTCGAAGTTATATTACCTAGCGCTTTGTCTTGATTATTTTATTTTACGGCTTGTACTGCAGCTGATGAGCTGCCGATCACTTATGATACTGTATACTGTGCATGCTGCCATACCTTTCGACGACACGATCGAGCAAGTTCGCAGCTGCAGAAAATCCCCTAATGAGTATTCATGCTATACAGCTAGTCCGGGGCTAACGAATTGCAGTGAGAACAGCGTGGTTTTTGGTTTTTCTTATCCCGGGATAGGCGCTTAGTATGGGACCAACACAGCGCGTGTGAAAAGCCAAACTAGTTAGTCCGGGTTAAGGATAGTACGGGGCTAAGCAAAACAAGTGTGAAAAGAGTATTAGTTCTCTCTTCTACCATTCTTCTCTTTCCCTTATTTCTTTATGATTTCTTATTACTTCTCTTCCTTTTCCCATCAACTTTATCACTCCCTCTTTCTTTCTCTATCTCTCCCCTCTGCGGGAAGCATTCAACCATTCCATATTCTTTTGAACTTGTACCCCGACACATGCAGCTGCTTTTTAATTATATATTCGCTTTGCCTCAGAGTTTCAATTTGGAATTACAGTACAAGTCATGTAGTTATCAGTTTATACTCATACATTGACGTTCTTTATAACTACATTATCTATTTTAATATTTGGATGTAAAGTATACTTGATTGATCTCTGCAGCTTTTTCACTTTTTTACTTTCTTTTCTTTTCCCCTCTCTTGCTTTTTTATCTTCTCTATTCAAGTTTATGTTGTTTCCTTTTTTCTTGTAATTATATACTTGTAATATGATATACCCGAATGATTTGTAATGTTCTTTGCATTAATGATCTACATGCATTTATATTCATAATTTACCAATTAAATTGTACTCAATTGAATGATGTTTATAATCATGTTAAAAATGTATGTATTGTATCAATCCAACCCTTTGGTTGCTACGAATAAATAAATAAATTAAAAAAAAAAAGCAATTTTTATTTCTTTGTTTGGACTTTGTTCTTCTCTGGAACGTCACTCTGGCGGGGTGGTAGGCGGCCACCGGCCATCCCGTAGCCAGGGCCGTTTGTGCCACAGCAGGCGTCATCACATTTTCTAATTCATGCACCTATATCCCATTGGTTTTGCACGCAGTGCTTGCGAGGCCTATCTAGGTCCCTTTCTCGATCCCGATTTCTTTCAAATTTTGTAGGCATAATCTCTGGCATCAAATCGCGGTCTCATTTATGCTCTAAACAATTCAATTCAATGCAGTTACTTGTCCAATGTACATTCAACAGGGATATTTGTTTCGCTCACATGTATATTGATTGCTCAAAGTTTACAAAGAAAAGAAATATGATATAAAACATAAACAATGAACATTAATAGGCTCTCATCAATGTGACAGCGGCAGAGCAAGAGTGAAGACTCCTATGACATTATTGCAAGGCACAACAGAACTTTAGAGACAAACAAATCTAAAAGAATCTATAAAAAAAACCCATTGTTTCTTTATTTTCTAAATTCTAAATTGGTAAACTGTATGGAGACAACCTGTTTGACCTCTTCTTCAATCTCTGTAAATCAATGCGAATTCATTACATCCTTAGCGATGCAAGTAATGCCATCATTGCCTAATTCATCTTTTTTACTAATCAGTCAAGACACTGATAATTGTGGTTTTTTTTTAAACTCAACTTATTTCTTACCAAATTGTGAGGCGGAGCTAGGTGTTGTTTCAGGCTGAATGGTTGTGGCAATTAATGAAACTGGAAAAGAAACAAAGAAAGTATACATATTCTACAAAATACCTAACTATATAGTGCATCCCAGAAAAAACGAAACCAAGAATTATCAATGTTTAATCATAACTTCATCACAATTATAATTAATAAATGACACATATTTGTAAAGCTTATATCCTCCTTTTTCATTTGATACAACTCATATGATGCATATTTCACGCATGAGTGATTAAAAACAATTTGAAGAAAGGGTACCAAAAAGTCATTGGCGAACAGTATCTGAATTTCAAAGAGAAATCACATTTCTAGAAAGTTCATTTTCTGCCCTCTCATACGACACTGACACAAAGTCTGCAGTTTTCTCAACAATAAAAAATCAATTGCAGAATATGAGTTTTAGATATTTAGAATGCTTCATTTATGCTCTAAACAATTCAATTCAATGTAGTTATTTGTCCAATGTTCATTGACAGGGATATTTGTTTCGCTGACATGTATATTGAAGGCTCAGACAAAGTTTACAAAGAAAAGAAATATGATACAAAACAAAAAATGGACATAAATAGGCTCTCATAAATGTGAAATCGGCATAGCAAGAGTTAGGACTCATATGACATTTATACAGCAGGGCACAACAGATCTTCAGAGACAAACAAATCTAAAGGAATTTTAAAAAAAATTGTATTTCTTTATTTTCTGAATGCTAAATTGGTAAACTGTATGGAGACAACTTGTTTGGCCTCTTCTACAATCTCTGTAAATCAATTCGAATTCATTACATCCTTACAGATGCAAGTAATGCCATCATTGCTTAAATCATTTTTTGTACTAATCAGTCAAGACACTGATAATTGTGATTTTTTTTTATTTTTTACTCAACTTATTTCTTACCAAATTGTGAGGTGGAGCTAGGTGTTGTTTCAGGCTGAATGGTTGTGGCACTTAATGAAACTGGAAGAGAAACAAAGAAAGTATACTTATTCTACAAAATAGAACACTATACAGTGCGTCCCAGAAAAAACGAAACCGAGAATTATCGATGTTTTATCATAACTTAATCACAATTATAATTAATAAATGACACATATTTGTAAAGCTTAGATCCTCCTCTTTCATTTTATACAACTCATATGATGCATATTTCACGCATGAGTGATTAAAAACAATTTGAAGGGTACTTAAAAGTCATTTGGCGAACGGTATCTGAATTTCAAAGAGAAAATCACACTTCTAGAAAGTTCATTTTCTGCCCTTTCATATGACACTTCAATCAGGAAAAATGTGCCAGGAATAAAGTTCTGTTTGTTTAAAGTATTGCTTGCATTTCCATAATTTAATTAAACGAACTCGTTTTCACTGGCTGCCTGTCATAGCAACAGACAGAGTTGACAAAGCCATAGCCATCGTTAAGTCTTTCGTCTTCTTTGTTTGTTTGTTAGGGCAGGCAGCCAGTGGAACGGATTTGTTTAATAAAATTATGGAATACATCATTATCCACCGACCAATATGCCAATTCGAGGTTTGCATAGACTTAGTGGTCTCATATTTCAAACAGTCATAATTTTCTTAATATTTGTCCAATGCATTCGCACAAATGGTTTAAAGTCCAACCATCGATAACCCCCCAACTCTTGCTGTGCCAAGAGTACTAAACTAGTTTCAAGATTTTACTAAAACATGAACAATGCTTCCTTTTCAAATGCCTGTATGGTGGTGTGACCATAGATCGAACCTGACCTTGGTTCGCTTTCTCACAAAATCGTTAAGATTTCGAAAATCTTAATGATACCACCGATGGAAAGAGCTAGGAACCTAAAATTACTCAGAGACAAAATTCTCAATGGAATTGGGTGTGATTTTATGAAACTATTGACAAAAGATGCCTTAAAAATTGTAAGTAAAAAGGGTTACCAACCGATTGTATATTTTGCCTTGCAAAACATGCAATTGTCTTATATTTGAATGACAGCTTTGTGTGATAAATCACCTGTAAACTCCCGTGCGGCAATTAAGGTCTCGTTCTTTCTATGTTTTTTTCTCGAGTTGCAGCGCATTCCGATTCGACATCAAATTTTGACTCGGAGATCGCGATTCCCCGGAATTCTTTGACTACAAATTTTCTAATGGCACTAATTTATAGTCAAAAACATTGCAGTCCATTCGGTAATAACTTGACTAAATAAAATTGGGTAAATTATGAGAAATCATGGATCAAAAAACACATTTCTTAATATGTTTAACATTCTCCGCAAAATTTGGTCTGTCACCCCATCATACTTGTCTTACCATGTCTTATGTCAGAAATATGTTATGTGCAAAACTAGTAAAAATATCCTACCCTTCTAATGAAAACCACACTAAATGTTATTATTTGAAGAAAATGAATTTCTATTTAGTGCTTTTCATGTTAGTTCCTCATTTTTATACCATTAATAATGTTACAGTTGGAGAAGATCTTACACAAAGTTTGCAGTTTTCTCAACAACAAAAATATCAATTGCAGAACATGATGAGTCTTAGATATTTAGAATGCTTCATTTATGCTCTATAAACAATTCAATTCAATGTAGTTATTTGTCCAATCTACATTCAACAGGGATATTTGTTTCGCTCACATGTATATTGAAGGCTCAGACAAGTTTACAAATAAAAGAAATATGATACAAAACAATAAATGGACATAAATAGGCTCTCATAAATGTGACATCGGCATAGCAAGAGTTAAGACTCCTATGAATTTACTGCAAGGCATAACAGATCTTCAGAGACAAAAAAAAATCTAAAAGAATCTAAAAAAAACATTGCATTTTTTTATTTTCTGAATGCCAAATTGGTAAATTGTACGGAGACAACTTGTTTGACCTCTTCTACAATCTCTGTAAATCAATTCGAATTCATTACATCCTTATATACTGCCCCAACATTTGGTTTTTGTTATCAGGGAGATTTTTGAGATGTGAACGTAGCGAGCGTTCGAACCGTGAGGGGGAGCTGGTTTGTAGCCATTCCGGCGACACCTCTTTTTGTGCACATCATTTGAATATTCGAAAATTTTGACAGTAAATTTGGGTATGATTTATAAGGAATCGGTGAGGTTTTTGAGGCCCGATGGTGTTTTTATTTTTGTGAGTAAAAAAATAAATAATTAAAAAACAAAATCTGGGAGATTTAGTATGTGTGTCGGGATATCGGGACTCGGGAGATTGGTGGATTTTCCAGGAGTCTCCCAACAAATCCGAAAGGGTTGGCAGCTCTGAGTAACGCCATCATTGCTTAATTCATTTTTTGTACTAATCAGTCAAGACACTGATAATTGTGATTTTTTTTTCTTAGCTTATTTCTTACCAAATTGTGAGGTGGCGCTAGTTGTTGTTTCAGGCTGTATGGTTGTGGCACTTGATGCAACTGGAAAAGAAACAAAGAAAGTATACTTATTCTACATAATACAACACTATATATTAACATGATCAAGATCTGAATTTTGCAGTATCATATTCCAGGAGATATACATTTCTATAATACATGTAAGTTAGCTTTTGAAGCAACATTGTTTTATCAGGACCAGCCTATATATATTCCCTAAAAATGACAAAACTCATTGCAGTTGATTGTAAATAGTGAATACATCATTATCCACCGACCAAATTGTCAATTCGAGGTTTGCATAGACTTAGTGGTCACATATTTCAAACAGTCATAATAAAATTTTCTTAATATTTGTCCAATGCTTTCCACCAAGTGTATAAAGTCCAATCGTCGAATTGCCCTCGAACTCTGGCTGTGCATAGGGTTTTTAACTAGTTTCAAGACTTTACTAAAACATGAACAATGCTTCCTTTTCAAACGCCTGTATGGTGGTGTGACCATAGATCAAACCTGACCTTGGTTCGCTTTCTCACAAAATCGTTAAAATTTCGAAAATCTGATACCACCGATGGAAAGAGCTAGGAACCTAAAATTACTCAGAGACAAAATTCTCAATGGAATTGGGTGTGAAATTATGAAACTATTGACAAAAGATGCCTTAAAAATTGTAAGTAAAAAGGGTTACCAACCGATTGTATATTTTGCCTTGCAAAACATGCAATTGTCTTATATTTGAATGACAGCTTTGTGTGATAAATCAGCTGTAAACTCCCGTGCAGAAATTAAGGTCTTGTTCTTTCAATGCTTTTTTTCGAGTTGCAGCGCATTCCGATTCGACATTGATTTTTGGGATCGCGATAACTCCAGAATGCTTTGACTACAAATTTTCTGATGCCACTAATTTATAGTCAAAAACACTGCAGTCCATTCGGTAATAACTTAACTAAATAAAATTGTGTGGAGTACAGGTATGGGAAATCATGGATCAAAAAACACATTTCTTAATATTTTTTTTTAAATCTCGGTGAACTTTGGTCTGTCACCCCATAATACTTGTTTTACCATGTCTTATATCATAACAATGTTGCATGCAAAAGCAGTAAAAATATCCAAGTGCTTAATTCATATCCAGGGGTACATGAACAGTTGTAAGAATCCATTGAGTTTATACACACTCCATTTTTAGAATCACTGATCGAAGAATTCCCAGAGCATTCGTCAATATCTAGTAAAAGCAAACAATTTTTTTTTCACCCATAGCTGTTAGAGTTTTCTAATGGTCTATGAATCAGCTTTTACTTCTCAAATTGGCAACAGTTTTTGTATCTCCACTCTTTCTAAAAAAATGTATGTTGAATGAAATAGTGTGAACGACAACTATGAAAAATCAACAAGAAATTGCCAATTTGTACACAAAAATATTTATCATAATTTCACTCTCCATTGCTAATTTAGAGAGAGTTAAATGATTGTTTAAAATTAAATCGCTCTTATTCATGAATGGCACAATGTAACAGAAGTGGATCTAAATTTCCAATTTTTTGTTCACCCATAGCTGTTATAGTTTTCTAATGGTCTATGAATCAGCTTTTACTTCTCAAATTGGCAACAGTTTTTGTATCTCCACTCTTTCTCAGTTTAAAAAAGTAAAAAAATGTATGTTGAATGAAATAGTGTGAACGACAACTATGAAAAATCAACAAGAAATTGCCAATTTGTAAATATTTATCATAATTTCACTCTCTATTGCTAATTTAGAGAGAGTTAAATGATCGTTTAAAATTAAATCGCTCTTATTCATGAATGGCACAATGTAACAGAAGTGGATCTAAATTTCCAGTGTTTCTAAAAGGTTACACTAATTTGACATTACATCCTTACCATTGCACACAATACCATCAGTGCTTAATTCATATCCAGGGGTACATGAACAGTTGAAAGATCCCATTGAGTTTATACACACTCCATTTTCAGAATCACAGGCCGGCGCATTCCCAGAGCATTCGTCAATATCTATGAAAAATAAAAATGCATTTTTTGTTTTTGGTAATCAGACACGTGCATGATGCCATTTTAAGAACGCAAATACTTTCAAAAATCACCCCAAGACGATTTCAATAGCTTTGTCCATCACCTTTGGCAATGTGCGACCGTTACAATGATTCATTACACAAGCATGTATTACGAACATAAATTCAATGGGTATTGCAATAGGGTATTGAAATTGCCATTGAATTAGTTTCACAAAAGTCTTTATGATCATGCTAATATTGTTTTAGTAAGAAAAAAAATATTAGAAGATAAAGATTTTCCAGGCATTACATTCCTGACTTTTTAAACATTCAGGACACTAAAAGGAAGCTACATGTACTAGTAAACAAGCAAGTTAAATCTTTACCATAATCAGAAAAAGTTAAAAGCAAATTAAACCAAATCTTCACTAGGCCATTATAAACAAAAACATCAACCAACCTCTTCAATGTTTTATCAAAAGAAACCAAAAGGTAACAGATGATCGCCCTTCCATGAAATATCTTCTTCCAATAGAATATTAAATGATTGAATACCTTAAATGTGTGTATCCACATACAAATGTTGAATCATGCTTATAGGAATCACTTTGTTACGAGTTGAATCCACTCCAAAATAGTAGCTTTAAGTATTTTTTGAGTGTGGATTCCACTACCATGAGCGTTGATTTTCACCACAAGATGCGTGAAAATCCACAAATATGACTCTGCAAATAGAGTGGATTACTACTCCAGTATATTCAGAGATTACTATGTTAAAAGTGTTCCAATCACGTAATAAAACAATTTGTACATGGCTAGAATGTATGAAATTACCTTAAAAAATTACATCTGGCATTCTATTGGCTAACATACAGAGTATGAAGAAAATAAAGGATATAAATATAAAACCTTGCATACGAAACCCAAGTCGGACTTGGGTTCCATGCGAGCCCCATTTTATGCGAGCGTGGACGAGTGCGTCAGGTAGTCTACTCACAAGTTGCTTCTTTGTTAATTGAGAGTGTATTCAAACTTGGAAAATCTCTTTACAAAAGTAACATTCGTGAATATATTATCACTATAGTAATGTAACTTGTAACATACTGAACATTTTACTTTTAGTGATGGAACATGTTAACACATTCACATGAAATTGATGCTTGATAGCACGTACCCGTGCAAATAAATCCGCCTGCATCCACCTCGTATCCATCCGAGCATGCGCATGAGTATCCACCCTCCTCGTTGTAACATATTTGCTGGCAGTCATTCGCCCCCAGACACTCGTTTATATCTGTTCATCAAAACACAATGTATAAAAATAGATTTAAAGAGAAGGTTGAGTTCTGAGTTCTCATAATTAGGCTTGCATCGTACCTCATACTTCTATCATCGAACAACCATCAAAGAAACATAGACCATGTCTGCTGTATCTATCGAGTGGCTCGTCAACAAGTGGAGGGGGGTGAAGGAGACCGTAGCCCGCAGTAGAGTGAAGCGCTCCGGAGATCTTGCTGCTGGAATGAAGGTGCAGGTCACGTAAAAGCGCTGTGTCTGCTTGTCTCCATTTATTCCGTCGATGTTGAATTTGAGTATCATGAATTGAAAGTTTGTCGCGCGTGAGTTTGAAAGATGGTCTAAACGTGAGTAGTAAATGTTACATTTATATATTTATTAAATTCAGTATTTGAATTACGATGGTATTTGATTTTAATGATAATAAATTAGTTTGAACGTGTCTGGTTGTCATTTTTTCCGTCAATGTTGTCGGCGAGTAAATCTGATTTGAATGGAATGTTTGTTGTGCCTGCGTTTGAATGATATCTACATTGGTTTTTGAAGACGCACAGTTGAGTATTACCAATCTGGCATTGTTTGTAATTAGCTGAAAATATTTTCCTTGATAATATACAAATATAAACTTGATAGTCTTGAGAGATTCTGGTTAAAACGCAAGAGGTGACTTCAATATTACTATTTGCTGAGGGGTGCAATAAATAAATAAATTGCCAATAAATCAACCAGTAACACGAAAATAAGGCTTGGTATATTTGTTTATATCCTGCATCAAAATTTGATTTAAAAAAAAAGTGGGATTTTTTTATTGCAATTAAGTTTTAAAAAATAAAATTTTTATAAGGAACAAAAAAATTTCATTAAAAAAAAAAGTGGGATTTTTTTATTGCAATTAAAAAAATTAAAAAAAATTTTATGAAGAAAAACAAATTTCATATGAAATTAAGATTTGAAAAAAGAAAAAAATTAAAAAAATTAAAAAATGTTTCAATTTTGTTTTCTTCATCTCCCAAATAGTATAGCTTCAGAGCAACAACCTTAGGCGCCACGGATTTATTCAACTGGCATTCGGAATGTCACCAGAATGCCGCCCTGAGAATCCATTGTTCTCTTAATCGCCATTCCAGCCACGATTTAGAATGCGGTACTTAACGACTCGCTACATCCGAATTGTGTCAGAATGGGTAGCACTCTGAATGGGTAGCATTCTGGAATGCTCCCCAGAATTGTCCATCCAAACAAAGACTAGATCGGCAGCGACTACTGTCTTTTTTTATTTATAATTGCTTTCGCTTCTCTAGCGCCGTTGATATTGGCATTCATTTTCTTCATTCATTTCTAACTTTCCGTCGGCTTCCTTTTTGTCATAAAAGCCGGTGGCATCAGCGATATTTAATTGTTTTCGCTTCTCTCTCCCGCGATCTGTCTCTCTTTCATTTATTTTCTTCATTCATTTCTAACTTTCCGTCGGCTTTACTTTTTGTCATAAAAATTATTTTGTTGCCGATACGGAGGTCTAAAAACAATAATTATTGGCGGGACTTTGTTGCCGATACAGAGGTCTAAAAACAATAATTATTGGCTGGACTTTGTTGCCGATACGGAGGTCTAAAAACAATAATTATTGGCGGGACTTTGTTGCCAATACGGAGGTCTAAAACAATAATTATTGGCGGGACTTTGTTGCCGTTGACGGACATTTGAAACCACGCATATCTGATCAATGCCAGCACTCTCGGGCGTGTTTTTTTAACCAGGATCCGAGACATTCCAGAATGTCCCAAATTCTGGACGTATTCTGGAATGCGCCATTGTTCTCTAGACAATAGGCGCCGATCGCATCGATTTTTTGAGAATGCGTCTAGAATGAGGGCATTCTGGAATCATTCCAGAAAGCTTAATGAGGGCATTCTGGCCACATTCCGAATGCCAGTTGAATAAATCCGTGGCGCCTTAAAGTAGTTGAAATATTTGTGGTCACGTGACAAGCTCTCAACTGAATAAAAAACCAGTACATTTTTTATCCAGGATATAATGAGTAGTAACGAGTGTCGGTAGGATTTATACCAATACTATCATTATTTCATGGAATCACCGAGGCCCATAGCTTAACCGCGAAAAGAGGGCATGGTATATTTGTTTCATATCCTGCATCGACATTTTCTTTTTTTTAATCATTAAACAAAATCTTCATATGAAATTAAGATTTGAATAAGGAAAAAATTCGAAACGCATAAAATAGTTGAACTTTTTATCATCTCCCAAATAGTATTTTTTCAGAGCAACAACCTTAAAATAGTTAAAATAGTGTATCTCAACTAATCAAAAACCAGTACATCTTTTATCCAGGATATATATAGGTAGGACTATCATTATTTCATGAATTTGAATCACCGTGAGCCGTTATTTCATGAGGTAAAAGCAGTCACTAAAACATTGAACATAATAATGGTCTGAAAAGCTGAAACTACCTAGTAACCTAGTAACCAAAGACAATGGAATGTATCATTCACCGATACGTGAGATCACTGTGAGGTTACGTAAATAAAGTTGGATGAATGACCTCGAGTGGAGTTTCCCTTTATATTGTTGATTTGTGTCCCCAAATTGTGTATCTTTATTTTAGAATTTACAGAAATAAATACATATAATAAATTGTGTTAATTGCTCTTTTGCTGGGAAATATTAAAAAGTTCAACTTTATTTTTTAGTAATGCTTTTCCATTCATATTCCAGACTTGACTGACGAGGTAAAAAAAAAAGTTAGTACATGTACTTCGTATTCATATGATAAGTAGATGTATTTATGTTCTTTCTTTACATAACAATAAGTTCTTTCGAAAATAATATCGCTAGTGATATTCGTTTGTCTCGCAATGTGGTCAAAAAGGAATCTAAAAGATCTCGACGTTTAGTTTGCAACGGTCAGGTGATAAAAACTAATGTAAGCAAGTTTTTATCACCTGGCTGTTACCACCTTGCCTGACAACGAATATCACTAGCGATATTATTTTCGATACTACATCCGCAATGAGTAATATATTTAGCATTAATAAGTTCTTTGTTGTTACTTTTTCATCATCAGGCCAATACGGCAGATATGTCAGAAAGAAAGAAAGAAAACATGTGAAAAGTCTCGGACACGGACGGAGAAGTTGAACGTTACTAGGGACTTTTAGATTTGCACGACTAGAACATGGACTAGCTGCCACGTGTACATCCTTTTAAGGCAATGTGACGTCCACTGGCAGTGCCCGGCAGTGCCTTAAAAGGATGTACATGTTGCAGTCCACGTTCCACGTTCAAATCTAAGTCCCTATTTATAGAATGACATACACATGCGCATTTAGCAACAGTCAGTCACAGCCCACATTCGTCACTGCACATCCCATTCACATCGTATACAGAGAAAAGCCTTTGCCACAAACTGGTCCCCGTCAAACAAAACTTACCATAACTTATGAAACAAATATAACATGCAATATATGTCCATTAGGATTAACACAAAATCACAAAGTTTTCAAGATGAAGTGGAAACAAATAAAGAAAGCGAACAGGAAAAAAAAGAAATATAAGAGAAAAAATGTACGGTAATTGGTCGCCACACAATTTAACTATAATACGTGGGTAATGAATGGCAGGCAATTGGTCTACGAACGCGCGCTAACATACCCTTGTTGCTGGGCAGAATTGGCGGGCAACAATAGCTTCTATGAATATTCATGTAGGCTCTTCCGGTATTTGACTGAAACAACCAATGATGGATCTTCTAAAATTCATAACTTGGGGTAGGAGTGCGCTGATTGGGCTGATATTTTTTGTAAACACAGCAATATGGTCAATTGTCGCGAATGAGATAACCTATGGTTTAAATTAATCGCAAATTAAGCGTTCCTTGCCTTTGACTATTTCGCACTTATTTTGCGCTAATTTTAGACCATTGGTTTATGTTAAAAAGAATTTTAACCATGTGCTAAATCTCCTTTGTGAATTCGGGGCAAAATGTATTGTTATATAAATGGGGGAGAAAACCCTGCATCGGTGCCGGTATCATAAAACAGCACCCTTTGCATATTACCCAAATATAAAAATGATACTTATTCATATTCCAACAATATGTCGGCAAAAATTTGAAAATACAAAAGATGTATTTTATAGTAATGTAATCATTTTTGAGCGGTAAAATACTAGTAATGAAACCCACTCGTAGCATCAACATTCATTTTTCCGATTAAGAAATAGAGCGACCGCAACTTTTTACATTACAAATTGAAACGTAATACCAAGATGTTTTTTTTTTCAAGTGGGAGACAATGTGTTTCCGCTGTTATCAACTTCGGCTGATCAGAAGCTGAGAGAACGAATGTTATACCTTGTTTAAAAAGACATATAAAAAAAAGCTCTTGCTCCTTCTAAAAGTGCGCTGCGCTAGTTGTTGGACCTTATGACGGCATGGTCACGTTGACAGACATTTGAAACCACGCATATCTGATCAATCGCCAGCAGTCTCGGGCGTGCTTTTTTAATCCACCATCCGAGACCATTCCAGAATGTCCCCGATTCTGGATGCATTCTGGAATGCCCCATTGTTCTCTAGACAATAGGCGCCGATCGCATCGATTTTTTGAGAATGCGTCTAGAATGGGGGCATTCTGGAACCATTCCAGAAAGCTTAATGAGGTCATTCTGGCAGCATTCCGAATGCCAGTTGAATAAATTAATCTGTGGCGCCTCAAGTGATTTAATTGAAGCCAATATTGAAGCAATAAGTATAAATGCAAATTCAAATAGGAAAACAATGGATGTCTAATCAAGTCATTATTACAAGCAAGATATTTCTTTAGATGAAAGATAAGAGGTAAAGGATTTCACTTCTAAGGGCTTGAATTGAAGGAAGTAAATTCTCAATATATCTCCAGTAAAAAATAAAATCAATGTTTCTACCTTTGCAAGAATCTGTTCCCGTTCCCAGGAATCCCTCGTTACACGTGCAGTAGAAACTCCCATCTGTGTTCGTACAATTCCCATTACGGCAAGCATCATCGAGAAACTCTAAGCACTCGTTGACATCTACAACATCCATGCGAGATGAAAAAAAGTATCAAGAATATTGATAATGATATGGTCTTCTCTACCCTTCATAAGTACATTTGTAGGTATTATTGGCAATTACAAGTACAAGAATGTCTAACACGATAAGAACTACTTTTGAAAAATCAACCTATTACAATAAATACAATTTCGATAGCCTGTGTGTCAACTATTTAAACATAATAATGTTGTATCATATAAACTGAACATGATTTTTATAAGACATGCAATTGGGTTTTGAAATGGCTCTTGAGTTTATAAAATGGTTGCTATCTCACCTGGTTCTACGATCCGGTTACTCGAGCCAAATATTCGGTTAGGCGGAAGGGAGTCAGTGAACACAGACTCTAGGAAGGTAGCATTCAGCTCAAAGTTGAACGAATCGATCCGGAACTCGACGAAAGCATTGCCACCAACCACGGTATAATTAGTCAAAAGAACATCTGCGAGGTTCCCATCTCCAATAACAGATGTACTGTTAAGCTGGTCAAACACCTGTAATGGGTGAAGTATTTCGAGTCCAGACATATTTTATGGGTTTCTTAATGAACATGTTTTCTTTAAACCACGAAGTTCATAATTATATTACTGGTAGCATAAAGACATTTCACAAAAGGAAAATTACATCCAGTCATCTCAAAAAAATCAATTTGCCATTTTGGAAGTGTTGTATGGAATTCCTGGTCCTCCTCGTTAAGAGAAATCCCATTTCTAAATTCTCTCTCAAAAAAACTTAATTTATACTTGTTATCTTCTTATCAATAGGTTATCATTATTTTATAGGTTGGTTTATATTAAATTTTCTAATTAAATACAATATTTATTTAATAAAGAGTACTGGGCCATGTTTCATAAAACTTGTTATCAATGACAAGTTAAAACAACTATCATAAAATGGGTAAAAGAATCCCTGCAATCTGATTGGTCAATTAATGTGTTGATTTTGTTACTGGCTGCATGCGATATCGGGAATTGAAACCACAGATATCCCTTTTTTTTTAAAGTTTCATGTTTCGATCATCTATATTGCACTAACAACAGTCAAATTATGCAAATTAAAAAATTATGCATCCGGTAATTACCAGAAGCATGATTTTGCCATGCTGCCGGTAAATCTGTAAAATAAGAGATTTGTATATTTTGGAAGATATATTTATGCCCCATTTTATAAAACAGATGATGCACAGGTTTATTTCGTCGGTCAGTGGAATATTGTATGCCCGCGGTACCTTTGAATTCGGTCTAAAACCATTCAAAGGTAGCTTGTGCACACAATTCCTACTGACCTACTCAAACCTGTGCATCATTTCTATACTAAAGTCATGGTATTTGATTACCTGAGAGCAAATTTGTCGTAGAAATTTAGCATCTGTTATTGGTTAAAAAATGTATTAAACAGGGCCCTGATTTTTCCGTTATTTGTTTAGGAAAACAGGCAAAAGGTATAATCAAAATTTTGTGCAACAAACTAAAATTGGAAATGCTTGCGTTGAGCTTTTTTTCACTGCATTAGAGAAAATTAAAGAAGTTCTGTAGAAAAGTTTCCCTTAAAAGACAGGATGAAGATGTGCGTTGGTCTAGCAGAATATTCACTTGGCCAGCTCTCATGTCTTCACCTAAAATCTGGCTCAAGTGGACCCTGGTTCGAAACTGAGTCACGTCTTTCAGATAGTGACGTTAAAGGTTGGTCCTCAGAGGTATATAATCATATCTGATCGATGTACATCTGTAAAAATCCAATTACACACACATTCACATTTCTTTGCACTTGAAACAAGTTTAGTAATCGGGTAGGTGCCAATAATTACTATGTAAGGTGCCTTACTTACCTGTTCGGCTAGTCCATTCTGGTTTTGTTCAGTGTCTGTATAATGCTGGATTGCCATGTTGTTGATAAAGTCAAACCGCAGTTCCAAGCTTAAAGAGTAAGCAGCTATCAGTAAAAAGTTATATGATATATATTTTAAAGCAGTACAGCTCACCCTCATTAGATGATATCACTGCTAAGCATTATTGGAAATACACAAGAAATATCAAATGAAAACTTAATGACATTTAGGTTGATTAGCAAAACGTTGTGCTGCGAAAAGCTGCAGATTGTTGACCTAAGAACGGGGAAGTCAAATGAGTGACCGGACTTCCTGTACGTGGGATTTACCCCTGGGGGACAGGAAGCTATGATTCCAAAGACGGAAATATCTTTTTTCATACTGGAATTCTGCGATCGACGTTTTTCTTTTCTCCACTTCATGCAGACACACTACATAGCTCTCTCTACGGCTGTATTATTAAGTTTGTTTCTTCAATTTTTTAAATGTGTCGAGCTTCTTTAATGGGGCGGTCATACATAGGGGACGCATGCACATCCCGCGCGTTGAAAAATTTTGGCCAGTGCGTTGTCGTTCGCTAGGTGTGTGTCATCATGCGTTACTTGTCGTCGAGTGCGCTGGACCAACGCTATGCATTCGACGTCATTCGCTGTGTGCATCAGAATTTTTGTGCATGCACAAAAATGTGCGTGGAGCTCGACTTTCAATTCAATTCAAAAATGGTTTTTATTATAGCACAAACATGGTTCATACAAATACAATTTTACATGGAAGATAGCCATGGCTGGAATGGCTAACAATATTGAAAATAGGATTCTGTAACTAAAAACCAAAAGCACATTGCACAAGTTATCAAAAATACAACAAAAGCATGAGCTGTTATTTTCGTTTACAAATGTCATATTGTGTCATAAAAGCCCATTCAAGCATGCTAAAAGGATTACAATAGACGCATAAATGTACACCCAAAAGGACGCCAGACACGCGCATAGCGCGCTAGACCAACGACAGACATGTGCGGAGCACACGTCCTGTATTCGCGGAGCACGCTAGCAACATGCTATGCATTCGGTGTCGGCTTGCTAGCTTCTCCCAAATCCTGACAAAAGTTGGGCGCACGGCCTTTTCCGATTTTCAATGCAGGGGGCTTGCGTCGTCTATGACCAGGCCATTAGGCATGGCATTAAAGCGCAATATTTTGGAGGCATAGCCAACAGATATTTTGAAAAGGACGGCAATTTTAAAGCTGCTCTATCCATTGCTCCCGTCAGGAATGTGTTTTTTGGGTACCCGCCTTCCGATTAAATGGTAAGATCAACTTTCTATGCAGACAGTATACACACACGATGTTAGACAGGGAGTTGACTCACTAAGAAATCTATGATAGATGATACAGAAGCAAGTGGTTATGAAAGGTTGTTCTACCTATTAAAAGGAGTTTATTGTAAATTGAACAAATTAGCACTGAAACAAATTATTTTGTTTCGGCATTGTATCCCTCCCTGTTTTTGTCAAAATCCTGTTATATGCCTTCTGTAACTAGCCCTTTTTTTATTTGCATGAATTCAATTATACGGTTTATAACAGGTTTTTTTTTTAAATATGTGTACACTGAGACAGAATTTAAATATTTATACCTAAGAGAATGTGAAAATATTGTACTATATCAAAGCTTACATTTGCATGATGCGTTGGTTAGGGCATAACCCATTTCACAGATACAGGTGTGGTTCCCCACGGTATTCATGCACACGCGATTCAAACTTCCGTTGCACATGTGGTTGCCAGTAGCACACTCATCAATATCTAAAGGGGACAAATAAAATATGTCATTAATTCAAACATATTTATTAAGCATGACAAGATCAGTTGCAGGACTATTTTGAATCTTGGTCCTGTAGTTAAAATTCATGACCATGTCAATACCAGAACTATATGGATCTTCGAATGGGCGCAGTCGAAAATGATGGCTCGATCCGCCATAAAGCGATTTTACAAACCAAAATATGTAGAAGCAATTTTTCAAATTCAAGTTTGATTTTAATCCATGAACAGGTTCTCAGAATATCGTGATTACAAGCTATTTTTCATGTACGTGAATGACCCCTTTGATCTTTGACCTCATGACCCTAAAATCTAATTTGTTCATTGGCTCTGCAAGATATATACATGTCCTGAGTTTGATGGTAATCCGTCCATCGGTTCTAATGATAATGCGATCACATGCTATTTTTGCATAAATAATGAGCCCCATGACCTTTGACCTCATGACCCCAAAATCTAATCAGTTCATTGGCTCAGCAAGATATATACATGTCCTGAGTTTGATGGTAATCTGTCCATTGGTTCTAATGATAATGTGATCACAAGCTATTTTTGCATACATATGAGCCCTGTGACCTCGTGACCCCAAAATCTAATCAGTTCATTGGCTCTGCAATTAAGATACATACATGACCTAAGTTTGGCAGGAATCCATCAATTGGTTCTTAAGATAACGTGATCACGAGCTATTTTTGCATACATAATGAGCCCTGTTACCTTTGACCTCGTTACCCCAAAATCTAAATCAGTTCATTAGCTCTGCAAGATACATACATGACCTAAGTTTGGCAGGAATCCATCAATCGATTTTTTGAGATAACGCGATCACGAGAAGAGGACTTACGTACGGACAGACGGACAACCCGAAGTCCAGAAAGTCCAACAAAACAGCAATCATCCCCCAGACGCCCATTTGCTACTGATATGGACACTGACCGCAAGGTCGCTGCCCAACAAGGAATGGCAGCTGCGGCCCATGTCAGGGGATGTTTATCAATTTTGATATCAGTGCATGAACACCTGCAAGATTTGCAAACAGTCACGGAAAAGGGGATGTTTATCAATTTTGATATCAGTGAACACCTGCAAGATTTGCGAACAGGAGAAAAGCAGATGGGAGATATTGTGAATAGAGCTAGTTAGGGCCACGGTGGAGGCAACTGTACCAGCCATCATCAAGGTGGTAAAAGATATATGTCTCACTGCAGTGAAGGAGGAGGTCAATCCCCATCTCCTCCGTCTGCAGTACAAGACTTACCACCTGGAACAAATAAGCAGGAGAGATAACCTTAGGATAACAGGAATGGGGAAGAGGGGTCAGAGGAAGAATCTGAGAAGCTGGCAAAACAAAGTTTGCGCAGTGTCGATGCAGGCAGAGGTAGGGCTGAAAGGAGTCAATAATTCATCTTGCCATCGCCTTGGAAAGAAATCTGCAGACAAAGTTCGTTAGACTTTCATTCGTGTAAGCAAAAGGAGGCAGCGAGATCGTTTTTACGATGCCCGCTTCACACAGACGGATGTGAGGGAATCTACATCAATTAACGAGGACCTCACTCCAATGTGATATGCTGTTCTGAGGGCAGCAATTAAAGAAGTCTTTGTCTGTGAAACGTGTTTCAACAAAGAACATAAATATTGTATGCAAGACAAAAGATGATAATTACGTCACCATTGCTTCACCAGATGACCTCTTTGAAGTTGGCTTCGACGACATCAATTACAAGGATCGACTTAATTCAAACTGCATTTCATGGAATAAAGCATTTTTTTACCACCCCATGTGGGCACACTTTTAAGCATCCTTAAAATGAACGATATATGCATTACTTTCATAAATTGACTCGTAGTTCATTTGATAGTGCTCTTGTTTATACATCAAAATCCCTAGAGTTATCTCACATCTTTGTCAAAAAATTGTGAATCATTTAAATTATTGTTTGAAGATTGAATTTGTACAAAGTTTGATATTGGTATGTCTGAGGTATGGAATGTATCCAACAAATCATTATTCAGTTTGGAAGGATATTCATTGGAAGTACATTGCAGCCCTGGTGATTCAAGAGGAGGAGTTGGAGCATAATTGATACATCTTTAAAGTACATGCATCTTGAATATCACGTCATTCATGCAGAATTCCTTTGGTTGCAAATTAATATTACAGATGATGTAAAAGTTAAAGTTGGGATAATCTATAGAAAACCTA
The DNA here is from genome assembly GCA_037976565.1 of Mesocentrotus franciscanus. Classification (NCBI taxonomy): domain Eukaryota; kingdom Metazoa; phylum Echinodermata; class Echinoidea; order Camarodonta; family Strongylocentrotidae; genus Mesocentrotus; species Mesocentrotus franciscanus. The sequence continues at coordinate 430,477 of CP137679.1, read as the reverse complement.
ATACAAACTATAAAGGAATTCCAAGATGATCTATTGAGTGTGTTAGAAGAAATTATAGTAGATAAACATAAATGTGTACTTTTGGGTGACTTCAATATTAATTCTTTGAGTGAAGAAGACACAGTAGAAGAGTTTCTGACATCATTACAATGCATAGGCTTGGATCAATTTATTCAATCACCAACAAGGGTGACAAAGGAATCTGCTACTTTCCTAGATCATATATATTCAAATATCAATGTATCTGAAATTCATTCAGGTATAATACAATCTGATGTGTCCAATCATTTCACAGTTTTTGCAATCTTCAAGAACATGGCAAAAGTGCAGTCTAGTAAAAAAAAATCGATATAGATTTCGAGATTTCGAGAAGAGCTTGCTGCCTATAACTGGGAAACGGTATATAATTCAAAAGAGGTCAACACAGCTTATCTCATTTTTTTTAGTTCTTTCTCTAACCTTTGTAATAATCATGCACCATTGGTTACTAAGCAGTTAGGAAAGAAGAAAGCTGCTAAAAAACCATGGATATCTCGAGGGAGTGAATTTTGGAATAGATTACCTATTAATGTCAGATTAACATGGTCTAGAAATAGCTTTCGGAATTCTGTTACAAGTCATTTGTTGAATGAATCACAAATAAAATATCAAGTTAAATAATCTGCATATGTACACAAATTATATTTTACATTATAAGTTTGTAAATATTGTTAAGCATTCTTATTTTTTAAAGTATCAATTGTAATATTAAATTCAATATTTTTGTTTTGTAACGTTTTCTAAACCGATTTGTACAAAAATACTTTGTTTAGCCTTTTAAGGGGTTAGGCTCGACTAACACATGTGCTCTTATCTGGCCCCTTTTACAAACCAATAGTTTCTCTTCTTGTATATGTAAACTCATTGTATGAAATGTATTACTGTATTGCTGTTGGTAAATAAAATAAAATACAAAATGATAACATACAAACAAACAAAATCAAGGGATGAAAATTTAATGAATAAAAAACGACTAAATTAGCTAAACCTATGTAGAAAATGCTGGTATGATTATCAGATAGGTATAACAGCAAATAGCCTAACTACTACAAAGCAACATGTAGGTTAACCCCCATAATAATTAACTTAATAAACTCGTCTCATTATATCAACATGTGTTATCATTGTTGTTCTTAGAAAACAAGCATTCATCCCCCTTTTTTCTAATAATAATAATAACAATATTTATAAAGCGCAACATATCCATCTCTAGAGATGCTCAAGGTGCATACAAATAATTTAAATTTATATTAGGAATTGAACATACTTAAGATTAAAGAAATATTAAATATTAACTTACATGTAAGTTCATCATAGCATCGACATGGTATATACAATGTGGCACAGGGTGATTATTTGTTTGGCATGCATTGTATAAAGAAAACATTGAAATTTAACAATATGCATTAAGCATCAGGTGTGTTTTAAGCCCAATTTTAAAAGTAGAAAGATGATGGCCGTCTGAATAGAGAAAGGTAACTTATTCCACAAAGAAGGAGCGGCTGATGCAAATGCTCGATCCCCCCAATTCCTTTGGTACATATTTCTTTAAGCCTAACATTATTATGTGATGAACGTAACCAGAACAACCTGTGGAGTGGGGTGATAGAAGGGATGAAATATATTCTGGAGCTAGAACATTTTTCTTATAACAGCCAGTGTGACTCTCTTCCTTTTATATCTATTTTTTAGTTTAACTGGAGGTTGCGAGCACATCAAGGTTCATGCTTATGCTGTAGCCCTGCAATATCATGTTCCTCTTATTCATGCATATGAATTAAGTGTATAATTCAATTTCTTACCTATGCTATACAATGTTATGTATGGCATTGTATAAATTGTATCAAATGTAAATTAATCAAATGTAAATGTAATATTAATGCACATGAATATGAATGTTTGAAAAGATATAAAAATCAATAAATTAAACATCAATTATCTATTATCAATATAAAATTGCCTGTATTTTATACAGGCCGGACAACCAATAATAGTTTTTGTTTGATACTACTTCTACTACTAATTATAATCATTGTCGCCGAACCCTCATGACCGTATCGTATTGACAAAGATAGTTGTGACAAGCACACACGTACGCCACTCAAGTATCATATGTGTGGGCATGTCACAACTATCTCTCTCTCAGTAGGCTATGTTCATGACTTATAAAGCCAGCATTACTTTACCTGCGCATGACTTTGTTTCGTGGACTGTATTATATCCATCTACGCAGTTACAAAAGTAGTCCCCATCTGTATTTATACATGTTGAAGCTTCAGGGCAGTCATTTCGGACTCCTTCCGCACATTCGTCAAAATCTGCATAAACATACAAATATTTTTAAAATATTTATTACCATAGGGGACCATGTCTAACTCCAAGCGTGTTTTAATAATAATGAGTATTTAATTCGTCATTAAAACGAATTAGGTGGTCTGTCGTTTAATCTGAATAACTGGAAGACTATAAACATCTTTGAAGGAAAGTAGAATCATATATATATATATATCGGACGAATTGAGGTTGCAGTATACATTGATGATCATGATGATGGTCATAGGGATGATGACGATGATCATAAGGATTATCGTAGAGATGACATTGATAACTGGGAAAATGATGAGGATAATGATAGTAATCATGCTGATTTAAAAATCATGTTGATATAGGTGATAATGATAATACTGATGAAAATGATGATCATGTGATTATTATAATAACAATGAATAGACCTGTTTATGTATTTCAATTCATGTTTCTCTACATGGTATACATGGTAGGGGTGAAATAAGAATACAAAGGGCAAAAAGGAAGAACATCCGAAGACATTTAAAAGAGGGAGAACGAGAGTCAGAGGCAGGAAAGGGAGAGGGTGAGAGCATCGACCTATGCTGAGAGGGTAGAGAAACAGAGAGGCAGAAACAGAGGGAGACAGAGCAAGAGAAGAAAAGGGAGGCAGAGTAGGAGAGGTAGACAGAGGGAGAGGGTGAAAGAGTTGAGAGAGAGAAAAACGCAGAGACAGAGCAAGAGAAAGAAAGGGGGCAGAACAAGAGAGGGGAAGGGAAACAGAGCAAGAGAGAGGACAGAGAGAGGTGCAATGGAGAACGATGCATTCATTATTACAGCATAAATATAATTGAATATTTACTAAATATAGAGAGAAAGAGAGAAGCTACAGACATGACTGTAAACAATTCTATGTCCGTGGAAGAGATGTAAACATATTGCATATACCTGGGCTAAATAACTGGAAAAATATAAATGTCCCGGAAGGAGACTAGCATCATAGAAATGGGACGATCTGATATTGTAACTGACTTGGGAGGTTAACCCTTTAGGTTTAATACATGACAAGGAATCAGATTTCCTATAGGGTTATACGCAAACTATTGACATTCCCTCTCTCATAGATATAACACGAAAAATTAGGCATTTTATTACATTGTTATGATTGACAGTAGGCTTGCGGGTGCACCATGTGAGAGAGAGGGAGGATTGAGGAGTTCTGAAAAGGACTCTCAGTAATCTTTCTTGAGGGTGTGTAGTCCTGAAAAGGACTGTTGATGTAGTCTTGAAAAAGACTGTTGGTTGTCTTTCTTAGCTTATAGTTCTAAGGAGAACTATAGCGCTTGGAGAGGATGAGTGGCGGGAGTGGCTCACGCAAACCGAACACAAAGTCCTATCATTAGGTCTCCACTTCGCCGTGTCACCCAAGAAGATCCCGTTCTCAGAAGTCATCCAACAAGTAGAACCCAAACTGAGATTCCTGAGCCGAACCGCAGCGGACCAAATCCGTTTCCAAGGCAGACAAGGGCAACGCTACAGTAGTTCTGAACAAAGGAGACTACAACAATAAGATCGGTGCGCTCCTCAAGACTCTGACTTACAAACAACTAAAGCAAGATCCCACACTAGCAACGGAAAGGAAACTCAACCAGCGACTCCTCTCTCTTCACAGAACAGAAGTCATATCCAAGCCACTCTACTTCAAACTTCGCTATCTTCAGCTACCTGCCCCATCCTGTTTGGCCAGCCGAAGATACACAAACCTACCATTCCACTTCGCCCCATCATTTCAACCCGAGGATCGCCTTGCTATGACACAGCCAAACACCTGACCTCAATTCTCCAACCACTCGTAGGACAATCGCAGCACCACATCAACAACTCCAAGCATTTCGTCGACATCCTCTCCAAGACCACCATACACGATACAGACATCATGGTCAGTTTCAATGTTGAATCTCTCTTCACCGATGTTCCTGTGACTGAATCCTGCCGAATCGTCAAAGAACGCCTCGAAGCTGACGACACCCTCCCCGACAGAACTCCCCTGACACCGGATGAAATACATGACCTCATGTACTTCTGTCTCAACTTCCTTCAAATGGCAAGACAATTACTAAAAGCAACTTCAAGGCGCAGCCATGGGATCGCCTCTTTCACCAGTTATAGCCAACATCTTCATGGAGCACTTCGAAACAACGGCACTCCAGACTCTCTCACAAAGCCCTTCTCTCTGGCTCCGATATGTCGACGACACATTCGTCATCTGGCCACATAGCAGACGTGACTTAGACCACTTCCTCGCCCACATCAACCAGCATCACCCGAGCATCAAATTCACCATGGAGACCGAGCAAAACAACAGCATCCCCTTCCTAGATGTCCTCGTTACGAAATCGCCATCCGGCAAGCCCACATACCAAGTCTACAGGAAAGACACGCACACCGATAGATATCTTCACTACAGATCCTTCCACCATCGTACTACAACTCAGCGATGCCGACCATCTAGACCAGGAAATCCAGCATGTCACCACAGCCCCAACTAATCAACAAATACCCAAGACATAAGATCAAGTCCAGGACTCCCGCCAGCAAGCCCGCAGCCAACACCATCCCTGAAGACAACCAACCCGCAGCTACACCACCGAAACAAACTGTTGTTCTTCCCTATATCGGTCAAGCCTCTCGAAAGATTCAACGTATCCTTCAAGCAGCACACAAGTTCGACACAGTTCCTCCAACAAACTCCATTCGATACTCCACTCCCACAAAGACAAGCATCCAAACCACAAGAAAGCTGGAGTCTACAAAATACCATGCGAATGTGGAAAAGTCTACATTGGTGAAACGGGGAGAAATCTGGAAACAAGACTCAAGGAGCACAGAACCAGCTTCAGACTCAGCGATTGGGATAAGTCCGCCATCGTCAAACACGCCAAGCAACACGAACACACTATCGTATGGGATAACAGTCACCTCATCTCCATAATGAAGCACTGGCATACATGCCGAATCGGAGAAGCCATAGAAATTCACCGCCACAACACCGTGCCCCGAGACTCAGGATTATACATCAACGACATCTAGAAACCCCTCATCAACAAGTACCCGGTCACTCCTCCTCCACCACCGACTCCACCACCGCCTTCACCACCCCCGCAGACACCCGTCCATCAACCACCGCCACATGCCGAACCCTCAAAGCAGCAGCCAGCATCACAGCTACAATGCACAGCAGACTACAACGCCGCCTACGTCGGGGACACACACAGCATCGCGCCAACAGCACACCCCACTCGTGGATTCGAAACTCCCCCCAAGTCCGCAACCCGGAGACTACAGCCTAGACGGACAAGCAGACGGCCAAGCAGACCATCCATGTCTACTACCCGATGACTCAAGCTCACACTGTCATGTGTTTCCCCCCACGTCCGCACCCCGGTGACTTAAGCTCACGCACGCCAGCTGTTCTCCACTCCTGACGACGGATAGTCTACCTGTTCGAAACGTCGAGCCACTCCCGCCACTCATCCTCTCCAAGCGCTATCGTTCTCCTTAGAACTATAAGCTAAGAAAGATAACCAACAGTCTTTTTCAAGACTACACCAACAGTCCTTTTCAGGACTACACACCCTCAAGAAAGATTACCGAGAGTCCTTTTCAGAACTCCTCAATCCTTCCTCTCTCTCACATGGTGCACCCGCAAGCCTACTGTATATCTACATCACCATGCAAGCCGATACTTACAAGCAGAAATGTTGTGATTGTATATATGTTATAATAGTCGAAGAAGGTGATAAAATCTAATATAAAACAAAAGAAAAAAAAGTTCAATTCCTGGTGGGTCGTCGGAATGGACCAAAATACCAAAATACTCCACATAGTGATAGGCATTACACGTAAACGGAACATGGGATTCTCAAATCACATTTTGTAGTTAAAATATAACCATGATCCCAACATCTGATTAAAAAATAAATGTCACTTCCGTGTAGAGGATTTTCTAAGCTAATTTTCTAATGCCTCCTTTAATCGAAAGGATGGGCCATGATGCCGTTGTTAAAATAGTAGATAGATTAATTGTAAGTTCAAGAATTAGATGGCCCAAAAAGGGTGAAAAGAGTAACAAGTATCTTTTAGGCCTTAAGAAGCGAAACTCTCGGAAGCAGTGTCAAAAAGTTGATAACAGTTGATGGCACTGAAATTGTTAATCCAGAACAAATATTGTCTATGCAGAGTACATATATTTTGAAAATGTATACAGGTCAAGAATTGATAAGAATACTCAAAATTATTTTATATGTATATACAGTGCATCCCTGTCTAGAAGAAGAGGACATTGTAAAGTGTAAATACAATCTTTCAATTGGTGAATGTATTAATGCCCTTAGTAAAATGGCCAAAATCAAGAGCCCGGGTAACGATGGTTTCTTGTGTGGATGGTATTTAACATTTTGGAATATTATAGGAAAATTTGTTGTTCAGGTATTGAATAAGGGTTTGAGTAGTGGAGAAATGTCCACATCTCAAAGACAACCAGTGATAACTCTGATTGTAATAGAAGGCAAAGACAGATGTAAAATCCATAGTTGGAGACCCATAACATTACTTAAGGTGGATTATAAAATTGCATCCAAAGCTTTATCATTGAGACTAGAGAAGATTGTTTCAAAACTAATTCATCCCGACCAAATTTCAGATATTATGGAATATACCAAACTTAAAAATATATTGGGTATTTTGCTTTTTCTGGATTTTGAAAAGGCATTTGATTCAGATTTAGAGTGGAATTTTCTTCTAAAAACTTTGCGATGTTTCCAGTTTGGATACAATTTGATTAGTTATGACAGAACTCTTTACACAAACAAAAGTAGTTGTATAATGAATAATGGAAAAACATCTGCATATTTTCCGATTAGGAGAGGGGTTCGACAGGGGGATCCACTAAGTTCCCATTTATTTATTTTAGCAGTCGAAACATTGTCCTGGTTTATTTAGATAACGATAGTATTAAAGGGTATATCTGTTTAATAATAATAGATTATCAAATGCAAACGATACAAAATGTGTCTTAGACAGTATAGAATCTGCAAAAAATTTACTTTTGTTATTGCATAATTTTGATAAGATGTCAGGTTTGAAACTGAATGTAAAAAAAAAACAAGCTTTGTGGCTAGGTTGTAATGAGATGCCACTTGCCAGTGAAGGCATTAGGAGTCTGTTCTTCATATAATAAAGATTTAGCTGAGAAAGTAAACTTTGTAAACAGAATCAGACAAATAAAGAAAATCTGGAATATGTGGTAATGCAGATATTTAACACTTTCATTTAAAATACTTTAAATAAAAACTTTTGCCTTATCAAAGTTCATTTATTTAGCTTCAGTTCCATAAATCCCAGAATATGTCATTCAAAGCGAAAAAAAGATCATATTCGACTTTCTATAGAGTGGAGGTAAAGGTATGATTAAAAAAACTATCATAGGGGATCTAGAAGGGGGTTTCAAGATGGTCGACCTTAAAACAATGTTTGCAGGTCAAAAGTTGAAATGGATAAATATGTATAACACAACTAGTAATGTGTGGAAGAATAACTTTGATAAGTTTGTTGAAACATATGGTGGTGACCTAGTTTTTGATTGTAATATACAACCAAAACAAATTTTTTAGACGTGGAAGACCATTCCACCGTTTTTTAAAGGAATGTTGAAAGCTTATTTCAGTTTTATTAATCCAGACAATGTAGAAGTTACTAATCAAATAATTTGGAATAATCATACCAGGAGATGCGAAGGTCGAGGGTTCGAATCCCGACACGGTACTAATATCCTTTGGCAAGATATTAACCTGCACTTGCTACTCTCCACCCAGGTGTTAAATGGGAACCCGGTAGGATGTGACCATCAGTGTTGGTCAAACAGTTTTTGAGCGTCAAGTAATGCCTGGCTGGAATGCTCCCCAGGGAGTGGAGATTGTGCACACAGTGTGTGCGGGCAAAGCACTGAATCCAATGACCGGGGTAATAGTATATCTGTAAATCGCTTAGAGACATCGTAGATGTATTAAGTGCTATATAAAAGCGGAATATTATTATATTTGTGTTGCATCCAAACCCTGTTTTGATAAATGTATGCATGTTAAAGGTATATGCCTGGTATAGAGATACTACTATAGTACTTTAAGTTTAAATTTTGACTCTGTATTATTTGGATATAAAAGAAATAACCCAAATTTATTTTGAAACCTTTGTTTAATCTTAATGAAGAAAAAAAAAGATATATGATAACAGATACAGAAAACATAAATCATCGGTTCTATGTTTTAAACATTTAATTTAGTTTAATTTATTTTTGAAAAGCAAGTGGTTTCGAAAAATAGGACAAGCAAATTCTTTACTAAATGGTATGTGTTAAATGTTAATGCTTTAGATGATTAATGTACAATCTCATTGTTACGACATTTGTTTATCTATTTTTTTCTTCTTTCATTTCTGTGAGATTGTAAAATTTTAATTTTCTGTTTCTGTTTTGTTCAAACAATGTATTTTAATTATACCCCGTAGTGAGGGGATAAATAGAGAAACCTCCTTTTGGCATGTTAAAATACAAACAAAATATGTGAATGATGAACCAAGAACTATTTATATGTATGTGATATATATACATATATTAATATATACTTAGCTTTGCTCTATCCTTCCGTACAGTGCTCAATGCCTAGGCAGAGCAAAAATATATATTGAATAAGGCAGACTAATGGAACATGGTTGCTACTTAGAGTTTCACGCCTTGGTTGCCAGGCGCGAAACTCGGAGTAGCAACCATGTCCCATTTGTCTGCCTTATTCAATATAAATTTATATATATATATATATATATATAATTATAACTTCTATAAAAACATGTACTTCAAGATATCTCACCTGAACATGTTCCATTATTAAACTCGTAACCAAGGTCACATGTACAATTCGGAGAACCAGTATTGTTCATTGCAGCAGGTGTACAACCTTTGTTGTCTGTTAAAAAAATAAAAAATTAAATAAAAACAATATATAAATATGCAAAAAAATTAGTTTCATCAGGATTTTGAAGAGTCATACATATGTTTATGCTTCATGAAGATAGGAAGACGTATGAAAACTTTTATCATTTTTTATTTTCGTGGATGGCTTAAAGCATTAGCAATTTTCTGAGAATTTGAAATAGCGTATACATCATGCACATGAACATCAGCTAATGTTTGACAAGCTTATGATAATGTAATGATGACAATAACTATAAGTCTACTACTAATAATAGTAATAACAACAAAAACAATTGAAAGTTTTACTACTCTCACTCATTCATTTATTTCAACTTGTTCTCTAATTTTCAAGTATTCCGAATCTGATCACTAGTTAATACTATGGTACATAATAATTTTAATAAAATGTACGGGTTGGACAATATAAAGGATAAAAAGAAGTCTCATTAAAATCATTTGCATCTCCGATTGCTATTGTTTACTCGATACAAAATCAATATGTTCTTTCCCTAATAAAGGAAGTAGGTACTTTATGAATAAACTATTGGAACTATGAAGAATTAAGCATGAAACTCCTAATGATCCCTTTTTTTTGGATTTTGAATATCATTGTTTTGAATATTATTCTTCTAGTTCTCTCTCACTATCGCAACACACACACACGCACATACTGGTATATGAATACATATAAAAACACAAGAAATAAAATACTGTAATAAAGAACTGTATATAGACATATATATATACATATAAAATTAACTAAATTATTCATACCCTTACCAAGTTTTCTAATTTTGTAAGTAATGAAAAATTGATTTGTCTCGATTTATGCTTCTTGAGAATGTTACATATTAAAGCTATCATCGAAAAGTATTCAACAAAGGCCCTAATTCAACTTGTCCACCTTCCATTCTTGAGTTACAAATAACATGATATACATCAAATATACGAGGGGTATGAATAACATAGTTCTTATATAACTAAGAAGAAGTGATATTGCGCACTTACTAACTGTTGGACCCCTCTTGCAAGTTTTGACGAACGCTGGATTTTAATAAATTTGTCATTTTTTGTCAATATTGCTTTAAGCTAAAAATTCATATATTTTGTCTCTCCTATGTTTGTTTTATTATTTCTTCTTCTCTTGTCTATTTTTCATCAACCGCCAAAGCACTATATTACCTTGTATAATATTCAGGGTGGTTCGCTCGCCCAGGGCCCTGTTTCATCAAAACTTGTTATCAATGACATGTTACAATAATTGTTATAAGCTACTGAAATCGTGGCATTTGATTGGCTGAGAGCAATTTCGCCATAGAAAGTTTGCATTTGTTATTGATAACAAGTTTAATGAAACAGGGCCCTGCAGAAGTCCTAGTTTCTACAGGCCCTCCTGCATTCATACCTATACACGAATGTGTATCCAGAGAAAGAGTAAATCCATTGTTGCAAGAACAGTAGTATCCATTGAGGATGTTGTGACAGGTCTGCTCACAGTCGTTGGTCATGTTGCTTTCGCATTCGTTGAAATCTTAAAGTCCGAAGGAGAAATCATGATGATGATAATAAACTGTTCTTGCGTAACGCATATCTTATTGATATTGATATATCATCCTATGTGCTTCCAAAGAAGTTTGGACAGTGGCTTGAACTCTGGCAGCCGTAATGGCAGCGGGTACATCCTGCCAGGTACCAATTTAACACTAGGTAGAGAGTGGCAAATGTGGATTAACGTCTTGCTAAAAGATGTAAGTGCCAGACTGGGATTCGTAGCTAATGAAATATATATATACAAGGTTTCACATCTTATAAAGTGAAATGAAAGCTTACAGAGGTCCGGTCACTATCATTGTACAAGTAAGTGACATGATTGAGTTCATAATGTATACTATATTATATTTATACTATATTTAGAATTGGAATATGTTTGATCTTTATGGCATTGAGGAAAGGTAATTGCTTGTTGAAGAGTCCCAGAATCAGGTAGTCTATCACATGAAAGTAAATCAAATTGTGCTTCCATTGGTGTTGGTGTTGATTTTGAACTAATGCAGCAGTGAATTCCTGGCACAGACCCACAAAGCTTTGGTCCCATGATATGCCCTTTCTTTCTTCTTTTTCTTCTTCTTCTTATTATCAATAATAATAATAATAATACATCAGATTTGTAAGGCGCCAAATCCACTTGACAAATGCTCAAGGCGCAGCTTGTGCAAAAGATGAAATACATGATAAATATATACAAAAATGCAATAGGAAAGGTACAGACATGAAAGGTAGTGGTAATCAATTATAGGCTAAATTAAACAGATATTTCTTAAGATTGTTTTTTAACGCTTCACCAGAACTGCTGTTTTTTAATCCATTGAGGGAGAGTATTCCATAATGAAGGCCCAGCATGGGCGAAGGTTCGCTCCCCGCACTTTGTTTTAACCCTAGAAATAACAAGTAAGCCTGAGTTTTGAGAATGTAGCTGTCTAGAGGGAATGTAATGCTTGATCAAGCCGATGTTGTACTGCGGAGCAGAGCCATGTATACAGTGAAATAATAACAAAATAATCTTGAAAACAACACGTTCTTCTACGGGCAACCAATGGAGTGATTTGAGGACTGGTGTGATGTGACTGTACTTGTTGGAGAGGGTCACGACACGAGCAGCAGCATTCTGTAATTTTTGTAATTTTGCGAGTAGGTTGTGAGGCAAACCAAACAAAAGGCCATTACCAAAATCCAAGCGAGATGAGATTAAAGCATGAGTAATTTTCTCAGTGGCACTACGGTTAAGATATTCTGAATAAAAACTAAATTGCGTAACTGATATCGTACTGATTTTGAGACATATTGAATTTGTGTAGACATTGTCATATTTAAGTCGAGAAACACACCAAGGTTGCGACATACATTGGATTGTCTTATTCTTATTCTTCTTCTTCCGTTTCCTCCTCTTCTTCTTTCTCTTCGTTTCCCTCCTCTTCTTTTTCTTCTTCCTCTTCATCCTCCTCTTCCTCTCCCTCTTCTCTGATTTTGTTTCAGGCATATGTTCTAATTATCATTATCTTTTTTTTTTGGGGGGGGGGTTTCTGGCTTCACCGTGTCAAAATTAGAACAAAGTTATAGTGACTTGGTACCACATACCATAGCATAATTCTCCGTCACCCTCCAGGCCTGGCGGGCAGTCACCACACTGAAAGTCAGAAGTCACCCCAGCGGGGTTGTCCATACATAGTACCCCCTCGTAGCAGGGAGACCCTGCGCAGGCGTCAAATTCTATGTCACAATGGTCACCAGACCACCCATCGGTACAATTGCAGGTTACAACCTGAAAGTTTAACAAATGTAAATAAGTGTATACATTCCTACATTATTTGTTCCTCAAATTGTTTATGTTATATGTGTAAAACATGATTTGTTACTTCCATTTTTTAATAGATTAATGAAGCATAACATTATCTAAACTGCAGTAAACCAATTTGATTGGCCTCTTTGGGACTCTCCTCACAAGTATTACAAGGATCAACAATCTGTTGATACCTGAAATGGCTATTGTTCACCTTAAAGTGCCCATTCAAAGAAAATCACAAATATGGCCAATAACGTATCACTAGAAACAGGTAAGCTAACAGATGGCCATCGTACAAGTTTTAGGTCAACTACATATCAGGTGATAAAACAACCTCCATAGCATCTGGGATATATGAGAGATTTGCCAGAAAAATAACAATGTTTTACTTTTTTGACGTCACATTATGAACCAATCCTGCCCAAGCAGACGACATCCCATAAAGAATGAACATAATTGCAATGCTATTATTTCTTAAATTATAATGAGTTTAGTGTATATAAATGTGATGGCATTTCACACCATTCAAAAAGGGATATGAAACCGATTATGATAACTAAAATCTTTTGTTTGTAAATACACAGGATCAGAAAAATCAGAACTGATTTTATTATTTACTATATAAATCTATGTATCTACCTATTATTTGCTAGTTTATCCAAACTATGCCACCATCAAGAACTTTAAAAAACGTCACATTCGCGCATGCCCCCACCCCCAATACATCGCCTTCGCAGGGTTCACGTGCGCATCGCACGCCCGCCATTCATCCTCTTTCACGAGCCGCCAGAGACAATGCCTCGGACATGTTGCCGCGCAAGGAGAGGGGATGGAGGGAGGGACATAGGTAGATACATAGATTTATATAGTAAATAATAAAATCAGTTCTGATTTTTATGATTTACCACAATAAATCAATGTATCTACCTATTATTTGCTAGACCAGCACATACAGGACCAGGAGGCATGTCCCAAACAAGAAGGAGATTACTGGGGAACAATGGCAGCTGAAGCCGCCCTTAGGGACGCGGTTGCAAACAGCACCTTCCCAGAGGGGACGTCCCTAAGATAAAAAGACATAGTTGAATTGGGAGACCGCCAAAAGGGGGCCTTTAAAATGTCGTCCAAACCCACTCCCTGGAACAACGCCCAGGAAGTGCTGATACTTCTGGTATCGTGGGCCCTGGCCCTGCCCTCTGGGAGAAGGGTCTCAGGACCAGCCGCCTGAATAGCTTCCACTATCCATCTCGAGATGGACTCTCGGGACGCTGGAGAAAAGGGGTCTTGCGAGATGAGGAATAACTGCTCATCCTTTCGATGACCCTTAGTTCTATCTAAGTACCACTTGAGTGCCCAGACTGGGCACCAAACCTTGTCCTCCGCGACCGAGGAGAATACCCAAAGGGGACTGAGGAAAACCTCCACCGGTCCGGAGGACGCTGACTGATTTTTGGCAATGAAGGAAGGCCAAGGGACCAACCGAACTCCCCGCTTCTCCCCCCTGATGTGGCCGGGGGAGGTAGACAGCGCATGGAGCGTACTCCTCCGCTGTCCTGAAGCTATTGCCATAAGGAACACTGTTTTCATCGTCAAGTGAATAAGTGAGGCCTTAGCCAACGGCTCAAAAGGAGGCTTTGCCAGAGCGTCCAAAACCTTCTGTAGGCTCCAAGCCGGGGCCAGCTTCGGATTAGCTGGCCGCTGCAGGAAAAAGGACCGCAGAAGTTTGGACAAGAAATGCGAGTTAGACACCCCTGAACCGTCCGGGAACCCGACATGAATGGCGGCGATGACCGAACGGTAGCCACGGATAATGGACAGGGCTCTACTCTTGTCAAATAATGAAATAAAAAATCTGCTACTACCCCTACCGAAGCCTTACATGGTGAGACCCCGAGGTCTCCACACCGAATGGAGAAGGGCTCTAAGCTAGAATTGTACAGCATCCCTGTGGAGTCCCTGCGACTCCGGACTATAGAGAGCTTCGATGGGCATTGATGACAGATCCCCGACAGAGGTTGGGACACTAGGTCCAACCTCAGCGGGAGTGGGAACGGTGACCCGTCCAAGAGAGACAGGAGAGGGAGCCACAGTCTCCGCGGCCAACGCGGAGCCACCAGCAAGACCCAATGTAGGAGGCAATGTAGGAGGCAATCGGGACGATGTTGTTGTCCAGACACCACCCCCATAGCTGGGTGGCAAGAGCGTTCATCGAAACTGATCGTGTCCCGCCCTGTTGATTGATATAAGCCTCTATAATTGTGTTGTCCGTGAGGACCAGCACAGAATGGCCCACACACATCCCTCCGAAGTGTCGGAGCGACAGGAATGCCGCCATGAGCTCTAGAACATTGATGTGGGGGATGGTGCTCAAGTGGGACCAATGCCCTGACACCATCTCGCCCTCGCAATGCTCTCCCCAGCCCAGAAGGGACGCATCTGATGCGAGAGACACCGATGGAAGAGGGGTACGCAGAGGCTTGCCCTGCGCCAGAAACGCAACATTCGCCCAGGGGGGCGAGTAGACGAACGATTTCCCTCGATAGGGAAATCCACACATGGAGGGAATTGACGCTGGGTGTAATTTCAGCAGGTGCCTCTGAAAGGGTCTCATGAGAAGCCTGCAGTCCGGAAACACCTCGACTAAACTGGTGAGGTATCCAGAAACTGCATTCACGCTTGGTCCGCACCCTGCGAGCAAGACGAAGGGACCTGACGGCCAAAGAAATCGTCCGGATTCTGTCGCGGCCGGGGTGAGCTACCTGCTTCGGGATATCCATCTCCGCACCCAAGTACACTGGGGTACGGGTGGGATATAATTCCGACTTCTCCCAGTTGACCAGGAAGCCGAGCTCCTGAGTGGTCTGGAGCAACAGGCACAACTGAACCCGGAGATCTGCCTCCGAACTCGCCAGCAAGAGCCAGTCGTCTAGATAGACGAAAAGGCGCAGGCCGCGGTTCCTCAAATAACCGGCCAGCGCCGCCACTACACGGGTGAACACCCGAGGGGCCGGTCTGAGACCAAACAGGAGGGCGCAAAACTTGAAGGTTTCGCCTTCGAACGCAAAACCCAGAAAATCCCGTGGCAGGGGATGTTTTGGGACAAGAAAGTATGCGTCCTTGAGATCGAGCGAGATGGCCCAGTCCTTCTGCTAGATCATGGGCAGGATGGAGGTCAACGTCTCCATCCAAAAATGTACTGGGGGTATGAACGTAATGATTATTTTCATATTCAAGATCATCCGCAACTTCCCCGAGCCCTTGGTGATCACGAAGATCGGGGAGAGACACAGATGTCGATGGTCTCTCACCCTCTCTATGGTGCCCTTCTCCAGCAGCAACTGTATCTCTGCTGAGATATGCTGCCGAAAAAAGGGCGGATAAGGCCAGCGGACGGATACGGCTCACGCCGTGTGTGAGGGGCTCTGCAAATCTTATGCAGAACCCGTCTCGCACGACGGAGTGCACAAATGCGTCTTCGGTAATCGCTTCCCAAGCGGGAAGGAAGAGCCGAAGCCGCGGGCATGACGCCCCCCTCTACCCCTGAAGGCGCCTCTCCCTCGAGACGGGCCAAAACCACCCCTTGGTTGGGGGACAACAGGTGCTGGCACACGAGGTGGTGCCTGCACTACTCGACGACGAAAGGGTGTCCTCGCCCTGTGTCTAGGGGGCTGGGCTGTTTGCAGTGGACGGAGCTGTCTGGACATCTCCGCCGCCTGTTTACGGGAGTCTAGCTTGCGCTGCAGAATTGCAGCGAACTGACCCCCAAACAGGTGCTCCTCCGAAGAGGGTACCCCTGCCAAAAGCGCGGGGACGTCCCCCTTGAGAATCCCTAAGGCGGAGAGAGAAATCTCTCTCCGGAGATTTGTAGCCTGAGCAGCCCTATGGTGACCACAACGACCCTGTCACAGACAGCAAGATCTCGTCTAAGATCATCCTGTCAGCCTCGGAAATTGCCAGTTCCTGAGTCGTGACCCTGAGGCTCAGAAGAAAACCCAGGTATGTCGTCACTCTCATACCAGATCTGGCCTGGGCCTCGCTAGAATGCACCGGCTTGTCTAAGGCCTTGAATTGCGATTCTTCAAATTGACGCCCAATCTCGCCACCATCTGAGATAGGTCGGGCGAGAAGGACTTGGGCTCAAAAAAGTCATGTGAGTCCTGAGACCAGAAAGAAAACCCTCTAGCCACCAGCTTGGGCGCCACGTCCGCAGCCACATCCTTGTAAGCTGTCTTGAAATCATCTGTCAGAGGAATCCCCCTAGAGGGAGCATCCTGACGGAAGAATACTGAAGCCTGGGTTACTTCCGACTGAGACAGTGCAAATGTCTCAGGTAGCTATTTTGACAGCAGAGCCTGGGCGTCTGCTGCCAAACCCCCCGAGGTATTTAGGGGGCCACACTGGCCAAGGATTCTGAACCGGAATCAGCATCTTGGTCACCAAATTCGGCTTCTTAGGGAGCCTGGCCCCAAGGAGGCGGGCACACCCACGGACCGGATGACTCCTCACCGAGAGGGCGACAAGCGACGCCAGAATATGAGGCGCGACACAAACCAGGTGGCTCTGAACTTGCCGAGGCTGTTCGAACCCGGGTTCCAAGCCTGTGAAAACAGCCGGATCCCGTAGCCCGCGAACGGGGGGACGGGATCCGGGGACCAACCCGAAAGGACCGGATACTCTACCAGGGCCCTGGAATCCGGAACCAGTACAAACCGGGAAACTGGAAGTGGGACCGGGTTGGACTGGTAAGCCGGGACCGGGTGGGACCGGTACACCTGAATCGGGATGGTTCGGTAAACCAGGAAGCTGGTATCAACCGGATCTGACCGAACCGGGAGAGCCCCTTCCAAGACCGAGAACACGGACCAGACTCAACCGGATCGGAGTTCGGGCCGTCCGAGTCCACGGACCGTACAGAGTGACGTTTTTTAAAGTTTTCGATGGTGGCGTAGTTTGGATAAACTAGCAAATAATAGGAAGATACATTGATTTATTGTGGTAAATAGGGGTTAATAAACAATCAAAGAAACCACACTTTCAAATTGAAAACCCCCCCGGAATGATAGCATGGACGGCATTTGTTCCCTCTTGAGACGCTGAATATATCGCTGCGTATGCAGCTGAAAATAGAATAGCGTCTTATTTTGTTTACAAGCGACGGATTCCATTATTTTTTTATCGCTGCATTTTTCATCAAAATAATACCATGCGTTGGGTTTAGAGGCAATAGATAAAAGTCTCACGCCTCAAGGCAATATTAACTTTTAAAAATATCTACCCCAACCAAACCCTAACTCATTTCTATGTCACCTGTCACGGAAAATGAAATATGTAATATTGTTAAAGCTTTCAAGAACAATAAGGCCCCTGGTCTAGACGAATGTTCCCCTAAAATTATTAAAGCTGTAATTGACCTTATATGTAAACCACTTTGCCATGTATTTAATTTATCACTTAGTACCAGGTAAATTCCCAGACAAAATGAAGTTAGCAAGAGTTACCCCAATTTTCAAAAATGGAGTAAAGGAACAAGTTAGCAATTACAGACCTATTTCAGTACTCTCTGTTTTCTCCAAGATTCTAGAACGTATCATTTATAACAGAACCTATAGTTTCCTAGAAAAACAAAATTGTCTTTCTGTAAATCAATTTGGCTTCCAGAAAGACCGCTCAACTCAACTCTCAATTTTGGAACTTAACAACAAAATAATTGATGCATTCGAAGATAATTCACTCGCTATCGGTGTATTCATTGATCTGTCAAAGGCCTTTGACACAATCAACCATAATATTTTATTATCTAAACTTAATTACTACGGCATTTGTGGAATTGCACATATTTTTTCTAGCTACCTCAGAAATCGTCGTCAATGTACTATTTATAATTCTAAACTGTCTGACTTAAAAGAAATTACTTGCGGGGTCCCCCAGGGGTCATTGTTAGGCCCCTTACTTTTCATACTTTTTGTAAATGATATTTACTGATCATCCAACCTACTTTCTTTTATTCTTTATGCTGATGATACAAACTTATTATATTCTCATAAAAAACTTGATATACTATGTAAAACTGTTAATACCGAATTAATAAATGTCTGCAATTGGTTTGCTGCCAATAAATTAACAATCAATTTCACAAAATGTAACTACATGATATTTTACAACTCTCCAAAACCTCCTGACTTTAGCTCTGTACAAATCAAATTAAATAATAATATTCTTCCCAGAGTGGATTCTACTAAGTTTTTTGGTATTTTCATAGACAGTAAATTAACATGGAAAAATCATATAAATGCACTTGAAAACAAAATAGCTCAAAACACAGGTGTTATTTATCGCCTAAGTATGTTTTTATCCAAAACAATATTTTGTACTTTATACTGTTCTTTGATTCTCCCATCCCTATCCTATTGTAATAGTATATGGGCAAATACATATCGAACAAGTAAAAAAAAGCTATGTGCACTAAGGTTTTACATATAATATCAGTTTTCTCACCCACGATCCAGCAGCAATCCTTTATTTAGATCTCATAAGTTGCTTCGTATTGAAGATATAAATAAACTTCAACAATGTACATTATTATACAAATGTCTAAACTCACAACTACCTTCTTAGTTCTGTTGCCAATTCCAGCGTGTTTCAGATATCCATAAGTATGGTACCAGATCATCTGAAGAAATCTATATTCCCAAACACCGTAAACGTATTTTTCAAAATAATATCCGTTTTACCGGTCCTAAACTTTGGAACGATTTACCTGAACCTATGAGGAAATCTGTATCTCTGTTAAGCTTCTCTTGGAAGCTTAGAAAAATGTATGATTTTAAATTACAGTGCATAAGTATTAGCCCTATACCCGATTAGGGTGACGAATGTGTGTATATTGTATAAGGGGATCTGTGTTGGTGTGCATATGTATGTATGTTGTATGCATGTGTATAATTATGTAAACATATATATATATATGTACAAATGGTATTGATATGTGTACTTGTAACAAGATACTTGTACATGTACATATATATTACTGTTATATCGATACTATACAGAAGTAGGGGTGATAAATCCAGTATTATCATTATTATCCTATGAAAATGCAGTCAAATATTTCCACATACCCCTCACCTATATATTGCCGTTATGTTGTTTGTGCATGCCATACACTCCATTGCTACTATGTTGAGTCCTCTTCTTTTCCTCTTCTTTTCTCTTCTCCAAGCTCTCTATCCTCTCCTCCTTGCCTATCCCTTTCTTCCTTTCTTCTATTTATAATGTATATTATGTAGTTGTGTAATCGGGCGTACCCATTACAAGCTTTGTTTACCGGGATTCGCGCCTTCTTCCGTGTAATACAAGTTCTTAAATTATATTTATGTTCCTAAGTATAAATTGTATTGTTTGAACAGATATCAAATATGTTGTCAAATTGAATGGAAGAAAATAAATGTTCCCTTGAACGTGTAACAGGAGATGATCAACTGTGTGTACAATTGCATGTGACAACACAAAAGTATTACACATGTAAATACATGATCATGCGACCAACCGTTGGAACAATTTTATCAAGACATTTCGGGGGTAGGCTGGTCATTAAATCAATAATGTTTCTTGTACTTGGAGGTCATGTGAAACATAAAACAATATAATACCAAAGCGTTGTCAAGGTTGATGGTTCCAAACAATTCCACACACTGATTTTGCCCTGCTCCAGCCCGTTGCTTAAATTATTTCATGCTGAACCTCATGCGCCTGCTCTGTTATTTGGAACCCCTAATATGGACGACAAGCAAATATGACGTTAGCACTTTGGTTCTCAAGTGTATGCAAATACCGATCAACTCACCGCGTATCCATTAGCGTTGAGATTCTGGCCTACGGCTTGGGTCTGGAAGTCACATACTCCCTCGTTTATGCATTTGCAGATCTTGACTTTAAAGGAGACCACTGTTTGTGCACCTCGGTCATCACTGACCACGACCTCAATCCTTGATACATTGAGACTCGATGGTGTCCACTCAAAAGAGCCATCTGAAAGATAAGACAAGACAGTTGTTAATTACAGCTATGCTATACAAGAAGCAATCCTGTAAAATCCCCTCTAGCGCCATGTCAGGTCAGCTGTAGCAGTATGGTCCCGTAATTTTCTGCTTCCCTAGCTGCCCTGTGCGCTTAGAAACGCCTGTATAAAGCGCCCTATAAATGTAATTATTATTACTATTATTATTATTATTATTATTATTACTATCATTATTAAGTATCTGGTGTTACCTTTACCTGGGAGGCCCTTGGGTCTCTCCTCCTGGCATAAGTGATTGGGGATTTGCAGGTGGACCAGTTCACTGGTATACAAAATGTGCAGTGGGTTCCTAACATGCAAAGGTGTTGACTCTCCTCTACACAGGTCCCCATTTAACATCCTATCCAAAGAACTAGACAGAGTGTTTTCCACTTAACATGGCCTGCGTCTATGAAACATGGGAGGGGCATGCTTCAGTCATCCGCCTGGGTTTGATTTGAACCAACGATCTTTGGTTTGACAGGCAGATGGTTTACCGACTGAGCCAACTCGCCTCCTCTTAATTGGTTCTCGCATCGCATCCTCTGCTTGCGAATTGTATGCTAGGGCAGAAAGTTTACAGTATTGCTTTAAAAGGGCAATCCAACCTTTGTAATAAGTTCATAAAACATAAAATAAGAGAAACAGAATTCCAATGAATGCAATAAATCTGACCAATAATAAGCTGATAAGAAAGTTAAGAACGTTAGAAATTAGAGATCACTATAAAATCTCTGAATCTCAAAGTGGCAAAATGGTCAGTGGATTGTGACACAGCCATGGAGAACTCTCCCGTATATGGTGTACAAAACTATAACTAATTTTTCGCTCAAGTTACTTGTCCTTTGGGGCACTTATCACAATACATTATGGAAAGCATATTATCATAGGTCCTCAAAAAAAAAAAGACCCTCCTGAGTCAGTGATTTGTGTGTTGAAAAGTTTTCCGGTACTACGTGTCATGATACATTACCGATTCAACCAATTTGAAGTTTCCATATGTATAGTGATTACAACTTGTGAAAATTAATGACTTTATTTTTCTCTGATTCATTTAAAATTTCACCAGTCTGCTTCTCTGACTTTTAAAGTTGTTGTCTTATTATCAGCCATCATTGCCAAGCATGTAAATCCACATTAAACAATAAGCCATTTTCGTAATGTATTTAAATTCAATGTGTACATCTTTGTAAAGTGCCGCGTTACAAATTATTTCATTGACCGGTTACAGATAATTGTATTCAATAGTTGAAATGCAAATTGCATACATTAACTGTTGTTAAGTAGGGCAAGCCATAATGTTTGTCCTTCCTAGCAACAACTAATGTATGAAAATCGCATTCTGACTATTGAAATACAATAAATCAAAATATTTTGTATTTACCAGAGCTGATAGCTGCACCATCGGGAACAGAGTCGGCTAAAGTAAAATTGACCATATCCCCATCATTGGGATCTTCAGCCGTAAAAATCAGCTGAACCGTTTCGTTAACTTCTACACAAAGTACTCTTTCTTTTTCCTGAAGAACATTGCTGGTATCACTGATCATAGTTAGGTTGGGCGGGAAATTTTCTGAGAAAGAAATAGAAAGATAACAAAAAAGTGGACAATTTAAATTTTCATTAACTCCACCACCACGATCTCCCCCAAACTTGCTGCAAGCTAAAGATGATGGCATGTTCCCCAAATTTTCACATGGAAAGGTTGGGTCTGGAAGATAATGTGGTAGAAGTGGTAAAGAGAAGTGGATTGAGATGGATGGGTCATGTGTTGAGAAGGGAAGATGATGAACCTGTGAAGAGAGCATGGGATCTGAAAGTGGATGGCATAAGATAGAAAGGAAGACGGACAGATGTGGAGATGTGAAGAAATGGAGCGAAAGAGTGTCATCATGGCGTGAAAGTCAGAAATCCTTCATGAGAGTAAATGTTGATTTTAATAAATGATGATGATGATGACCCCTACGCATTATGTCTGGTGCCCACAAGGCGTCATTTTTTAGACCTAGGACTATAGCCTACTATGAAAGGTATATTAATTTGCAACAAACTATATGGAAATCGTTCTACTTAATATTAATCAACCAGCTGCTCGCAGATCTATGCTTATCATGCCAATTGAGACTTTAGCTCAAAATTTATTGTATTGAATACCTTCTTGGCCTAGACCGGTTCAATGGGTATAGTTATTCCCGTTCGCATATACTGCTGTCATGGAGGTTTACCACGTTTCTCTGTAGGACACGCAGATAAGTAGGCATTGGACGTTTGTTTCGTGAATATACACATTTTTATTTATTCCCACTTGCCATTCATTATTCAGTACATAAAAAATAAAAACCGGGGTATAAGCCACTGCAGTTTACCGCGGCAAATTATGTGAACGAGGCGAAAAGGGAGGCAAAGCTTAAATCGATACCTAGGTTGGCAAGGTTGTCATCAAATGTATTCCCGGCCTCCATAGTCATTGCTCCCAGTTCTGGGCTTACAGCAAGGTAGTCAAACAAGCACATTTCATTGTCACCGCATTCCTGCCTTGCAGTGGCTGTCCGCTCGGGGTCTTGAGCCAGAAGATCACTCAGAAAAATTGGTGTGTAGTTTGCCGGGTTGTAGTAGGTCCAGTTTCTCTCGCCGTACTCAAAGAGGGACTCGGCCTCGCTGGCTTGCCCTGGAGTTTGCAATGAAGAAATAAGCCGATTTGGGATAAGGTCATAAACGGCTATTTTGGCAATAGTTTAAAAGGTGATTATGGACCCATTGTAGAAGAACCCATGAAGATAATTTGACAACAGGTATAAATGTGATAATCCTATAAATGATTTGAAAAAGTATGGTAATAACAACAGGGATTAATCCTCATTTATTTGTCCTGGGGTTTGCAATGAGGAATATTAAAGGAGATTGCATTTTAGGAAAGACGGATTTTTGACAACCATTTTAGTGATAACCATATGAATAATGATCAAAATGACAAATACTTAGGCTCTCTTATTTACCCTGGAGTTCCTGATAACTATATCAGGACAAAAACAACCTTTTGAGAACAGTTTCAGAAGTGGTAATCATTAAAAAAAATCTAGCAATGATAACCTCACCTTTTGTTTAAAAATGAAAGTACTATAGCATGTAATAAAATAGTTAAATCATAACTGATTTTATTATTTACTATATAAATATATGTATCTACCTATTATTGCTTAGTCCTCCAGACAAAGCAGTCATCGAAAATAAAAAAGTCACAGTTGTGCATACCCCACCCCGATATACCCTTCAGTCACGCGCACTCTACGTCCGCATACAAACTTCCTCTCTCGCAGTCCCAGAGACAGACCAGGGACATGTTGTAAACAAGGAGAGGGGCCGGAGGGAGGACATAGGTAGATACATAGATTTATATAGTAAATAATAAAATCAGTTATGATTTAACTAATTTACCACAATAAATCATATGTATCTACCTATTATTGCTTAGACCAACACAGATGAAAGCGGGAGGCATATCCCAAACAAAAGGGTTAACGGGGAACTAACGAAGAAGAAGCCGCCAGCAAGGAGGTAGTAGCGAAACGTTCCTCACTTGCCGGAATATCTTTGAGATAACATGAAATAAAGGTATTTGGCGACAACCAAAAGGCAGCCTTCATAATATCATGAAGGCGACACCATGAAACAAAGCCCAGGAGGTACTAATACCCCTGGTGTCATGCGCCGAGGAGGCACACCTTCCGAGAGAGCCTCAGGACCTGCGGCCTGAACCGCCTCAATGATCCATCTAGAGATGGACTCCTTAGACGCAGGAGAGAAGGGTTCCCGTAATCAGGAATAACTGCTCATTCTTCCGAACACCTTTAGTCTTGTCCAAATACCACTTCAGAGCCCTAACCAGACACCAGACTTTGTCTTCCTCGACTGAGGAGACACTGGACAAAGGACAAAGGAAAATCTCCACTGGACCCGATGAGACAGTTTGATTCTTTGCTAGGAAAGAAGGCTTGGGAATAAGTCTCACACCCTTCCTCCCCAGCGAATGTGGCCCGGAGAAACGCAAAGGGCGTGAAGCGTGCCTCTCCTCTGCCCGGACGCAATCGCAATTAAAAACAAAGTCTTGATTGTGAGGCAGTGCAGAGAAGCCTTGGCAGGGTTCAAAAGGAGGCTTAGATAAAGCCTCCAAAACCTTGGGCAGACTCAGGGAGGAGCCAGCTTCTGTTGGGGCGGTCTCTCCAGAAAGAAGGACCGCAACAACATTGCCAGTCGAGGGAGTTAGACACACTCGAGCCATCTGGGAAACCTGCATGGATAGCAGCGATGGCCGAACGATACCCACGCAACGTGGACAGAGATCTACCCTTGTCAAATAAAGAGATAAGAAAATCGGCTATGACACCAATAGACGCCATCCTGGGTACCACGTCAAGCCCCTCACACCACTGGTGGAAGGCCTCTAACCGAGAGTTATACACCACTCTCCGAATCTCGGCGGCTCCTGATCAAAAACTGAGAGGCCCTTCCGAGAGGCCCTCAGCTCTGGCAACCTCCCGATAACGGCCAAGCGGTCAAATGGAGGACCGCTGGCCGCGGATGAAGTATCCCTGAGAGAGGCTGAGCCACCAAGTCCTCCTTCAGCGGAAGACAAAGCGGTTGACCCGCTAACAAATCCAGGAGGTCCGAAACCACGACCTCCTCGGCCAACGAGGGGCGATCAATAGAACCCAAGCCCTGTCCGATCTGATTTTCCTCAAGACCTGAGGAATCAAACCGAATGGGGAAACGCATAACCCGGAGAGACCCCCAATGGAACGAGAAGGCGTCCAGCGCCCAAGCCTCGGGTCTCGTACTGAGAACAATACATCGGAAGCCGATGATTGAACGGGATGCGAACAGGTCGATCTCCAAAGGAGACCAGACCGAGAGGAGAAGGTCGAACACTTGCCAATGGAGGGCCCACTCCGAAGGGAGGCACCCCCTCTGGACAGGAAATCTGCTACCAGATTGTCCTGGCCAGGAATAAAGGATGCTACAGGCGTGATCTCCACCGATCGACACCACCGCCACAGACGAGCAGCTAAGTCGTCCAGGCTGGAAGACCTCGTGCCGCCCTGCCGATTTATGTAGGAGGCCACAGTTGTATTGTCCGTGAGCAGTAGAACCGTGCGACCAAACAACAACTGTCTGAAATGGTGAAGCGAAGCGAACGCCGCCATCATTTCCAAAACATTGATGTGCGGAAGGACGGAAAATCCCAAGTCCCCGACACCATGTTGCCCAAACAGTGACCCCCACCCCAGGTGGGAGGCGTCCGTCGACAGAGATCGAAGGCAGGGGCACGCGAAAGGGCTGCCCCGAGTCAAGAAAGCACCGTCCAACCAAGGAGCCAACAGAAGCTTGATCTCCTTTGGTAAAGGAATCCTGACTGAAAGGGAATCTACACTCGGTCTGTAGAACCTCAGAAGATGCCTTTGAAAGGGCCTCATGAGAAGCCGAGCATCCTGAAAAACATCGACCAGGCTGGCCAAAAAACCCAGCCACTGGAGCCACTGCTTGGCCGGCACTCTGCAGGCACGCCGCAGGGACCGGGCCGCCTTGGTAATGGACCGAACTCTGTCCCCACTGGGACGGGCCAACTGAGTCGGCAAATCCAACTCCGCACCCAGATAAACCAACCTGCGGGCGGGAACCAACTCGGATTTGTCCCAGTTCACCAGGAACCCTAGTCCCGCGTGACCTGTAGTAGAAGACTCAACTGCTCCCGAAGGCGAGACTCTGAACTCGCCACCAGGAGCCAATCGTCCAAATAAGCAAACAGCTTGAGCCCCTGCTTTCGAAGAAAGGCCGTGAGGGCCGAAACCACTCGGGTAAAAACCTGAGGTGCCGGCCTCAGGCCGAAAGGGAGGGCCTCGAAAGGCGAACCCCAGAAGATCCCTTGAAAGTGGATGGATGGGAATATGGAAGTAGGCATCCTTGAGGTCCAAGGAAACCGCTAAATCCTCCGGACCTAATGAAGGGAGGATAGTAGCCAGATGTTCCATGCGAAAATGCATGGGAGCTATGTGCAGGTTGATCCTTTTCATGTTGAGGATCATCCTCAACTTCCCGAGCGCTTGGGGATGACAAAAACCGGAGAGACTCAGACCAGGGTGGTCCGAGACTCTCTCTATGGCGCCCTTCTCCAGCAACATGAGAATCTCGCTCGAGATGTGTTGCTGGAAAGGGGCGGACAACGGAGGCGGACGAACTCGAATGGCGCCGTTCGGAAGGGGCTCTACCAGCTCTATGTAGAAGCCCTCTCGCACGACTGAGAGCACGAAAGTGTCTTCGGTGATAGCTTCCCAAGAGGGAAGGAACTCCGGAGTCGTCCGCCGACCCGGTCTACAAGCGCCGGGCGAACCTTCAAAAGTGCCGCTTGATGGAGGGAAGGACTTGGTCGAAGACTTTGGACCACTCCAACCTCTAGTCGAACCCCTGCCACGGCCCGAACGGGCCTGGGGGGCAAACGGGGCCCGAGCTGGGGCGGAGCCCGACGAGGAACCTGAAAGGGAGGCCGAAGAGGAGCCTGAGAAGGAGTAAAATGACGTGAACCCACGCCAGTCGACCTAGACGGAGGTCTTGAACGACCCCTGGTTAAAGGTTGCGAGCGGAAATGCCGCGCCAAATCAGCGGCCTGTTTACGCCTATCAATCTCCTTCTGCAGCATAGCTGTGAACTGACCACCACAAAGGAACTGTTCCGACGAAGGAATGCCTTCACACAAAGAAGGAATATCCCGCTCCAACACCCAGCTCCGACAGCGCCAGCTGACGGCGCTGAGAGGTCACCGCGATAGAAGTGCAAGAAATTGACGACCACAAGAGGCCCGACAGTAACAAAAGGATATTCTGAAGTACTAACAAATCATCCGCCGAAATTCCCAATTCGTCAGCTCTTGCCAAGAGACTGACCAGAGAACCCATATAGGCAGAGAGCCGAAGGAAATCCCGTCATAGATGAAATCACCTCAAGGGGCTTATCTCGATCCTTGTACGACTTCTTCTTGAGATTAACTCCCAAACGAAGCGCTACATTAACAAGATCAGGCGAAAGTTTCTTCGCAACAAAAAAGTTACGAGTAACCTCTGCAATGAAGGAAAAAGCAGAGCTTTGAGATCTCACATCCCGAGAAACCCCGATAGGGTCAGCTGCAATCCTATCAAATTCAGGCAGATACTTTTCTAACAAAGCCCTCGCATCGGAGCCCAAACTCGAAAATTGTCCCAGCGCTGAGTCCAGCTGCGAATCCTCCGAGACAATGGAGACAGAATCCCAGTCACACTGACGATCCATAGTGACCGAATCATACGGCTGAGGTAAAACCCCCACCGAGGCCAACGACTCCTCGCCCGGCGGAGCGCCGAGAGCAGCAGGCGCCGGGAGACAAAACCCTGTCGAGAGACGACTGTACGAGGTAACGATTCTGACGCCAAAACAGCGGCAGCCGAAAATTCAGAACAAGAATCCGAATCAGAAGACAAAGAGGCGGGCTCGCGACCACACTAGCCGGGCACGGGGACGGTAGGTACCGAACCCGCTGACATACCAGGTGACGAAATTGACGCCAAAGTATGTGCACCCGTCAACACAGCTGAGGAGCTCAGCTGATTGAACATTTGTTCCATGAGAACCCTGAGCTCTGCCTGCGCAGAACTCGAAAAAGAAGACACAGGCGTCGATTCCTTTGTCTTCTTTGTCTTCTTTGTTTGCGATCCAGCCGAGGCAAGGACGCTCACACTCTTCCGTTTCTTCCCCGTCGCAACGGGGGAGGAAGGAGGCTTCTTGGCCCTGCTAGCTCTCTTCCGCTTAGCACCAATGCCAGATAAACTCAGGCCGTCTCGCCTCACTGATTCTAAAGAAACGTGAGCGAGATCTGCACGGTCAGTGTGACCGGGCTCACGCTGAAATGCTCCTGAGAAGCTACAGCGAGGCCCGCACGGTCGGTGTGACCAGGGCCACATCGCTTTAGTGCTCCGTGAGAAGCCTTGGCGATGCCGAGACCCTGGCGATCCACTAGGGTAAAAACAGGTACCCCAACTGTGGTCGCAGGAATGCTGCCGATGTGAGTCGGGTGTGCAAACCAGGTCTCCTTCACGCTTGAATGCGTGGCTCGTGCTACACACGGCTGTTGCCTCGCAACAGAGCCCCGAGCCGTGAAGCTTGGGGCCTCTACCGGACGGACAGACCCGCGAGGGGGAGAGCCACCAGCAGGAGTCTCTGTATTCAGCTGGACTGAATTTATAGACCTCGACATACCTACGCCCGGCGCAGCCCGCTGGCTGGCCCGGACGCGGTATCCGTCGGTACCTTACACCCGGGCAAAACTCCCGACACACCTGGCAAGAAAAAGCTAGTGCGGGGAGTTACCTGCCCCGAGCCTGTACTGGGTGCCCATGCCCCCCCCCCCTCCTGCCGCACCAAACCCACACGCAAGTGAGGTGGTAACGGCAACCGACACCAGGGGGCGTGAATCCACTCCAGAGTCCATCTGTGGATAAAACAAACTTTCCAAGAAAGTAAAAACAACAACAACGAAAGGTAACAATAGTTACTGAAAACCAAACAATCGACAAGAAAAGGCGTCGATAAAACAAGCAACAAACACGTCGCTAAAACAAACGTTTATATAACTCTTAAAACAAAACAACTCGGTGAAACAAAAACAGCTCTAGAAGATAAACAAAGAGCTAAGAAAGGAAGAACGCTTACTTAAGCGTCAACAAAGGAGTTAAAAGGAAGTGCGCTTACTTTAGCGTCTAACAAAGAAAACCACACACAGCGCGCTCCAACAAAGAGCCGCACCGAAACAAACTACAATAACAACTACACCCAAGGTATGCACAATAAAAAATTCCTTAACACACACTACGTGAAAACCCCGGTACACAAATTACTGTGTCCGGGACCGAAATGAAAAAGGAAGTTCGCTCGGCAAAATGATAACTAAAATCTTGCCAAAACAAAAGTGACTGAGGGTTAAAAAACCGAACCAAAATGTATACAAACAAATTGGAACTGGAAATTGACAGAAAAGAAGCACTCTAAAACGCTGCGAGGAGTAAAAAACTCTGATTTTGGCGCTAGTGACTTAACTGACTCCTAATCGAATGACTGTGAAAAAAGAGAGAGGAAGTTTGTATGCGGATGTAGAGTGTGCGTGACTGAAGGGTATATCGGGGTGGGGTATGCACAACTGTGACTTTTTTATTTTCGATGACTGCTTTGTCTGGAGGACTAAGCAATAATAGGTAGATACATATGATTTATTGTGGTAAATAATTTGAATTTTATTTTGTACTACAAAGAAATGATGCATTTCATGATATCTAATTTATCCAAGATACAATTACATTGGAAATCTACAATTTTATTCGTCTCTGTTTAAAGTACCCCTTTATGGAAAGGCTTCACATTTCTGTATCATATGACACAGACCCTTTCAAGTGAATACGCGAAGGACGTTTGGTGCGCTGTTGCTAATTTGACATGTTAAACAAATTCCCGCAGTAAACCACTCGATATCTGCAATAGGCTTAAAGATAAAGTTGAGTTCTGGTCATGCGATTGCATTGTGTTAGAAACAGTGTGGAATCGATCAGAAAACGTTGATCAGCTAGCATATAAGTATTGGTGTGTACTGCAAGGTTCTGGAAGCATCAAAATGATAAGAAATTTGGCCCTTCTTGGTAAAGTAACAAGCACTTTACACAGAAAGGTGTATATAGGGACTACACAAACATGTGGTATAAAAATCCGTCCCGATTCTTATGCTGTTTAATACATGCCATATTTAGAATATGAAGGCATTTGAAGAGCCATGCTTTTCAGGGAACATTCTGTATCTGATGTTCTTCAACACTTGCATAATAACAATGATAACGCTCAGAAATTATTTTTCACCTCTTCCCAGAATTCAACCTTCTCTTTAAGTCTGAGACTTTTCGATCGGAACACAGTAAAGATTAACTTACATGACTGTCCGAAGTCAAATATCTCCTTCTCCGTGAGGTTTGTGGCTAGCGAATCCTCAAGAGTGGTGCCGTTTCGGAGCAAGAAATCATCTGAGCTATTGCCATTCATATTACCTGGAGAAATGAAATGAAATTGACAATTTTCTGAATGTATAATCAAATTTAATGCCTTCGTCTTTGTGAAGTGCCTCTTTACAGAATTATTTCACTCACCTGTTACTAGAATGCATCTCGATCGGATGAGTTTATAATTATGTGTGCCTAAAAGGCCTAGGACTTTAGGAGTGACAAGGGTGTATGTAACACTTTTAACATGCTTCGTGTGACATTGGCTTGGGATCCAGCATTAGATAAAGTTAGATAAAAACGATTGCAAAAAACCTGAGGCAACTTCAATAGCCAAGTGCATCACCTGTTCATTGAAATGTGCGAAGTTTCTTTCCAAGTTTATCACATGACCAGGCGCGAAAATTCAACAATTGTATAGGCTGTCAGGATTTTTTACAATCAGAAAACTGTCAAATTTTACTTGTCGATAAATTTAAGAATTTTCAGTTGACTTGTCATGCATTGTCCCCCACCCCCTACACCCGATTCAAAATGGTCTGGCGACAGCTCTGTGTTAACGCTCTAGTTTTTAGAGTGTAGAAACTGACTACTCACCTAGAAGACCTCTGCCAGGTCCATCTTCATCGTATTCTGGCGGTGCTTCGACGGCCACAAGTAGAATCCCGTTAGAAAAGGTCACGGTGAAAGACGTAGCGGGCGTGTCACCAACCTGAAAGTAAGCATTGACCTTGATATCGTCGGCAGTGGTTCCATTCTCACGTGTCAATGAAAATGAAGAATCTGCAGAGGCATAGCCATCTTAGTCAAGACGGAGAGAATAAGGAAGGGAAAATAATGATAATATTTAATGATTATAATAATAATAATAATACATGTACATGTATATAATAAAGCACCCGAGACATCTTTGATTTATTAAGCGCTATCTAAACCAAAAAAATATTGTTTTTATTATTATTAAATAAAAACAAAATCACAAATGTGCAATACAACAATCTCCTTTTTTTTGCACGGAGACAGGCATAGTAAATTGGACTATGTGCACCTGTCTCCCCTGAACAATCCTTATGGGTTAAAAACAAAAATTAAGAGTATACCTCCTTCTAACTCGGTCAAGTCAGTTATCTCTTCGGTTCTGTTAATGAGAATCCTCATGTCAGTTCTGTTGTCATTTAGGGAAAACTCCACCTGTTTTTTGAAGCACAAAGAAGAAAACACATTTAGCATGCACACACGTACATGTCCAACCGATTTTCTTTGAAATACATGCTAAAAGAACCTGTCAATAAAGACCACCTGCCTACAAAGACCACAATTCTTGTCTCCCTTGATCTAGTGTCTGTATATAAAGGTTACACTGATTTTCTTTGAAATACATACTAAAGGAACCTGTCAATAAAGATCACCTTTCTACAAAGACCACTTTTGTTGTTTCTCTCTAGCAGTCTTTATATACAGGTTTCACCCTAAAAGCTTGTTCAGATATGACACAGTAAACCGCAGTGTTTTGTATATAAATTTAAAATGAATCGCATCTGCGTGCAACAAAGGTCCTACGAGTACTCACTCGAGCTCTGTATTATTACAATACAGAAACGTGAAGCGTACATACTACACTTTATGCAATCATACAAGAAACAAAAAACGATGCAGTTTACCCCTGCATCTCTGAACAGGTGTTAACAGAGGTTTACCACTGTGATGCCCTGCGTAGCAGCGAAACCGGTAAAAACAGTTCCTGTATCGACGGGCCTGCTATTGTTGAAGGCTTTGCCAGTCCTGGCCTGCAGAACGAATGTGTCGTTATTGTTGTACTCCAGCATAATGTACTCCCCAAGTCCATTGAAAGTATACAGTCTTCCATCCAATGTATTGATGTGGGGGTCGCCCCAGAACCATGCTGTACACATGACAAGAGTAGAAGCAATCTTGCAATAATTTCTATACAAAAATAACTGTAATCATCATCACCATCACTATGATTATCATTAATGCCCATAACACCCGGTGTTTCTTTTGGACTCGTTAATCATGCATGTTAATCTAATCAACTCACAGTCAATAGCGACTGCACCTTTCATTTTGCGTTCCAATCTTCTACAATCTCTCATAATTCTCATGGCACGTCAACGACCATGGCAGTTCCTGGAGTGGTCCAACATCAGGCAAATGACATCTCGTGTGCAGTAATGTAACTGATAGTATACAAATGATGTATGCCAACCTTTTAAAGCTCGCGGGCCACAGCTAACTATTGGCATAACTTGGTGGGCCGTAGGTAGTCTTCCCCCACACACACTCATGCAATACGTGTACACACCTGCAATTTATTTCGCTGTGTTTCTAGCCACTCAGTATTTTGTTTTTGTTTTTTAGCCGTTTTCTTGCTATTTTCCTTCAATTTATGACTACTATGGCATTCCATGATTTAGAATCGTTGTTTTTTGCGAAAAATTACAGTCGTTTTGTAGCCGTTCACATTAATGAGTTTTGTGCATCTCTTGTTTATAACACATTTAAATGCATTGGGAACGACAACAAAACGCCTATTTTTGTGCATTTGACTAATTTCGTTCACCATGAAGCTTACTTACTAAAACTTATTTTAAACATAAGACAATTTGAAACAAATTGTTAAAAAGCTTACCAATCCGCGGAATTCTATATCGTGAGCATGTCGAAGGAGGGCGTCTTTCCTCGTACAAATCGCAAAAATCTCCACCAGCTACTTGGCAGCAGTGATACCTTGGGAGCACATCATTTGCTGTATGAAAAAAACAGTTATATCTTAATTAGAATTGCGTATTCCTTTCAAGACATGTTGTTCATCAAATTGGCAACAATAATATTTTTCATGTTGTTCCTACATTGTTTTAATAAAATAAAATGTCTCTGAAAAAAATATATACATGGGTAGAAACTCTGTCTCATTCTTGAACCCAGCTATCAATGTGTTACCAATTTTAGGGTTTTAAGGATAATTTTCCTTTTGAAAATTCCATGCATCGAACGCAATATGGTCATGCAATAAAATTGATGCAGTATGTGCTGAAATGTTGCCCTTTTCTACCCATGCCCCTGGTATAAATTTTAGGGCTCTGAAGTTATGAAGCCAAACCAAGTAGTAGTAGTACCAGAAGCAATAGTAGTAGTATAGTAGCAGTGGTAATTGTAGTACAAGTAGTAGTAGTAGTAGTAGAATGGGTAGTAATAGTCTTAGGCATAGTAGGCGTAGTAGTATTAGTAGAGTCGTAATTGAAGTAGACATAGTAGTAGGAGTATGGTAGTAATAGAATTAGTAGTAGTGGTAGCAGTAGGAGTATAGTAGCAGTAGTAATAGTATTAGGTGTAGTAGGCGTAGTAGGCGTAGCAGAAGTAGTAGTAGCAGTAGTAGAACAGTAGCAGTAGTAGTTGTAGTAGCTAATAGTAGTAGTAGAAGAGTAGTAGTGATAGTAACAGTAGCAGTAGTAGTAGTAGCGGTAGTAGCAGTAGAAATATTAGTTAGTCTTCTACTTCCATTACTACTAACCACGGGCGGTGGAGTGGGGGTGGGGCACCAACAAAAAAGGCACTTTCTGGAAAAAAGGGGCACCTACAAAAATAAACTTTGAAGCGAAATTATGCAATTTTTAGACATTGGTATATGCCCCAACATTGTCATGATTGTGATTACATTATCAGGAATGATTTCAATGTTTGTCTTTCTCTTTACATAGTCCAGGATAATGCTTTAGCATCATACTTTGCAGTTGGGTGCAATGGTCTGAATTTTTAAAGATTTGTTAGATCGCAGTGCTAAAAATTACATCTTATAAAGAGAAAAAACAATCCTGACAGGGTTTTAAGCACAATCTTATCATGAAAGACTGAAAGATCTTTAATAAACTAGATGGAACTTCAACTGCGCGCAGTCGATGATGCCTCCGCCATAGAGCAATTTTACAAACCAAAATGGAAGCAATTTTTAAAATTCAAGTTTGATTGTAATCCATCTGTTGGTTCTAATGATAACGCGATCACGAGCTATTTTAGGATACATAATGAGCCTGTGACCTTTGACCTCGTGACCCCAAATCTAATCAGTTCATTGGCTCTGCAAGATACATACATGACCCAAGTTTGGCGGTAATCCATCAATCGGTTCTTGAGATAATGTGATCACAAGCTATTTTGCATACATAACGAGCCCTGTGACCTTTGACCTCGTGACCCCAAAATCTAACCAGTTGATTAGCTCTGCAAGATACATACATAACCCAAGTTTGGCGGTAATCCATCAATCGGTTCTTGAGATAACGCGATCACGAGCTATTTTTGCATACATAATGAGCCCTGTGACCTTTGACCTTTGACCTCGTGACCCCAAAATCTAATCAGTTCATTAGCTCTGCAAGATACATACATGACCCAAGTTTGGCGGTAATCCATCAATCGGTTCTTGAGATAACGCGATCACAAGCTATTTTTGCATACACAATGAGCCCTGTGACCTTTGACCTTTGACCTCGTGACCCCAAAATCTAATCAGTTCATTAGCTCTGCAAGATACATACATGACCCAAGTTTGGCGGTAATCCATCAATCGGTTCTTGAGATAACGCGATCACAAGCTATTTTTGCATACATAATGAGCCCTGTGACCTTTGACCTTGGACCTCGTGACCCCAAAATCTAATCACTTCATTAGCTCTGCAAGATACATACATGACCCGAGTTTGGCGGTAATCCATCAATTGGTTCTTGAGATAACGCGATCACGAGAACGGGACGTACGTACGGGACGTACGTACGTACGTACAACCAGAAAACATAATGCCTCCGGCTACGTTGTAGCGGAGGCATAAAAACATTATTATATCAACTTTAAATGCGAGCGTAGCGAGCAAGTTTTGGGTGAAATTTTTTTTTAAATGCCCTTAGTCCCTTTAAATCAGGAGCACATTTTATGGTGAAAGGGGGCATATATCCAAAGGGAAAATGACCCTTATTAGAAAAGAAAAGGATGAACGTCAAAGTAAAATGGGGAATTATCAGAGGCTAAAATGGAGCACTTCTCGCACCTGATAAGGGGCACTCACCAGAGATGAAAAGGGGCACTTTTTACAAAGTTAAAGGGGGAACCTCTCAAATATGAATAAGGGCAATCAACAGAAATGAAAATGGGCACTTATAAGTATGAAAAGAATCAAAAAAGAATCAAGAATCTTTGGCGCCTTTACCCCCTTGATAACTCAGCAAGGCAGCTGCTGTTAGTGACGGGTCTTTCATTACGAGACCAACACATAAACCTTCTAGATTCGAACCCGTATGTACACTCTAGCAACAACCCAACTACCAAAGTCATCATCAGCGACATCCCCCTGTCAGTGGCTAATTCAGACATCATGTCCGAGTTCGAAAAGAGGGGACAGCAACCGGTCTCAGAAGTGAGATATGAATGTGCGCGTGACCCAGATGGGAAGCTGACCCGCTTTAAGACAGGACGGAGATTTTTCTTTCTGGAAACACCTAAAACCCCACTTCTGCGCACTCTCATGATATCTGGTTTTCTAGCCAGAATCTACAAGGAGCAGAAGACAGAGGGAATCAAACAAAAAAAGGAGAATGCAAAGTGCAAAAAATGTCTAATAATTGGTCCTTCACAAGAGAATGCTCAGACACCAACTTCACTTGTTTTGATTGTGGTCTGTTAGGCCACAAGAGGAGGGACCCCCGGTGCGGCAGACCATTTGAAAGTGACCTTGATTCTTCCGAAAGCGAGACAGCCGAGGCATTTCAACCATCGAAGCCAACAAAGCCAACGCAGTCGTCGGCATGTAACAATTCAGAGCCAAACGCACAAGACCACGACAAGAATCACGACTCAGACCAAGGAATGACACGCAAGCCAGGTGCAGTAAGCAAGCAGCAAGGTAAACAGGTGACCCTATCCGAGCTCCTTCAGCGTGCTCGTCTCCATAGCAACGAGACCAGTCGACAGCAGCGTCCGACAAAGCGTCAAAGATGGTAATGATGCTTTTTATTTGCGTAACCAAATCTCTTTAAAAAAGTTAATTGATATATGGAGAGTTAGAAATCCTGGAGCAAGGGAATTTCCACATGAACAATCTTATCCATGCTTTGTACAGTCTCGAATTGATTTCATCCTGTATATCCGAATGGTTGAATGATTTTGCTAAAGATATAGCAATTTTAGGTCGCTTTATGTCAGACCATAATGCGGTGAATTTAAAATTCGAATTTAAGGCCACAAAAAAAGGCAAAGGCATTTGGAAGCTGAATAACTCACTTTTGCAAGATGATGTTTATCAGAAAAATGTCATTTCTCTTATTAATGACTTAGAAGAAACATTATAATAAAAAAAGAGAATATATGGGTTTTGCGGGACATTTTCAAACAGAAAATAAGACACATGTCAATTAACTATTGTATTAATAAGGCAAGGGTAAGAAAAGGCTTACAGTTTTTCTTACAAGATAGGTTAAATCATTTATTAAGTCTTGGTATATTAAATGAAGATTAAGATAACGAATTGTCTCATGTTACAAGACAATTGTCAGAATTTTATGAATATGAAATACATGGTGCACAAATACGGTCCAAAATCAAATGGTATGAAGATGGTGAGTGAAATAATAAATATTTTTTAGGCTAAGAAAAAAGAAACTTTAAGTTAAAGAATATGTTTAAAGTAAATGTTAATGGAATAATATACAGAAATATGAAAGATATAACTGTAACTGAAGTTGAATATTTTTCTCGTTTGTATTCGGCTAGAGGAAAAGAGAATGAAGTGAATGATTATCTTAAAAACATCAAGGTTGATAATGTATTAAGTGAAAAACAAAAGAGATACTGTGATTCAGAAATAACACTTACAGAATGTAATGACGCCCTAAGTGGGACTAAAAAAGGGAAAAGTCCAGGTTCAGATGGTTTGACTTTTGAGTTTTACCAATGTTTTTGGAATAATTTGAAATATATTATGTTAAAGTTATTCAAAACGTCAATGTTAGTAGGAAATTTACCGATTTCACAAACTAGAGCTGTCATAACCCTTCTACATAAGAAAGGCGACAAAGAAAATGTTTAAAGTTGGAGGCCGATAAGTCTCCTAAATACTAATTATAAAATATTAGCATCTGCTTTAGCAGGAAGGTTGAAAAAAGTGTTAAATGTTTGTATTGATTCGGATCAAAATGCATATCTTAAAGGACGTTTTATTGGGAACAATATTCGTTTGATCGATGATGTAATATGTTATTTTGAAGAAAAAAAGAAATCCGGAGCTGTTATCTTCTTCGATCTAGAAAAGGCTTTCGATGAAATGAGTTGGTATTTTCTTTATAAAATTTTAGAAAAATTTAATTTTGGTAGTATATTTATTGGATATATAAAAACTCTTTATACAAATGTTCAAAGTTGTATTGTTAATAATAATTGGCAATCATTATTTTTTTCCCTGCAAAGAGGTCTTCGGCAAGGTTGTCCAGTGTCCACTTTATTGTTTCTAGTTGTCATTGAAATATTAGCAATTGATATTAGATCAGATCAAGCTATTCAAGGTGTTCAATTGCCGGGATCAGGAGATATGCCTGGTACTCAAGTGAAAATTAGCTTGTTAGCAGATGACACAACAATTTTTGTTGCAAACAAAATTTCTTTGAAAAATGCCATGCGTAATATAAAAACTTTTGGTTGTGTTGAAGGACCTACTCTAAATGTATCAAAATCAAAAGGTTTTAATTTTGGTGAATTTAATGTAGAACAATATAAAGAAATCACATGGTCTAATCAGTTTATAAAAACACTCGGGGTTTATTTTATTAAGAACATGAAACTAGATTATGAAAAAAAATGGAAGGAAAAGGTAGAACAAATTGAAAACCAAATTAAACAGTGGAAATGTAGAAAGTTGACATACTAATAACTGTATTGAAATCACTTGTATTGTCAAATATTACTTATATTATGTCAGTTTTTCCAAATATCGATTTGATAAATAAACAAATTGAAAAACTCATTTACAATTTTGAATGGGATGGTTTAGATAGAGTAAAGAGAAAAACTATAATCGGGTCAACTGATAAAGGAGGTTTGAACATGCCAGATTTTGTTTTGCAAAGTTTTGCTTTAAAAGTAAACTGGCTTTTTAAGATAATGGAAAATAAAGATCATAATTATAGATGGAAGATTCTCCCATATTATTATTTGAACTATCTTGGCCCCAACTTTTTAGTGCTCAAGATGAGTTTCTTAAAAAACGAAGATTTAAAAGTTCTACAAGATATACCTTTATTTTATCAACAATGTATTTCGGAATGGAAAAAATTTCAAAATGTAAATAAATCATGTATTGAGATCACTAATATTAGAATGCAGCTGTTATGGGGAAACACATATATAAAAGACAAAAAATTATGTCTATGGTGGAAAAATTGGCTAAAATCTGGAATATTATTTAATGGGGACATCATAGACGCCAAAGGGGATTTGGATATAAATTGGGCAAAAGAATTACTTTGTATTAAAAATAATTATTTATGTGAGGTTAAATTACTTTGGAGTTGTATACCTCGTGACTGGAAAAGAAAATTAAATTGTGAAACTGGTTTTTGTTCATATGAAAATACACGTCTTCATTATTTTGAATTGACACCAAAAGTATGTCACAATATATCATTTACAAAAATAAAGATGTCACAAGTTATATATAAGGTATTAGTTGATATAACTTTTATTAATCAAAATGTTCAAATTTATTGGGAATATTTTTTTGGAAAAAAGTTATCCTGGGCAAATATTTGGAAAATTAATTTGACATACGTCAAAGAAATACGATTAAAACAATTTAATTTCAAAATACTCTATAAGTTACTAGCATGTGAAGAATATCTATATCATTTCAAAAAATCTGATCATGATTATTGTTTGAAGTGCAAATGCACAGAAAATTATTATCATTTATTTTATGATTGTGTTTACTCAAAAATATTTTGGAACAAGGTCTCAATTTTTCTCAGAAAAACAGAAGTATTGTTTGATAATGAACAAATTGATTACAGTGATATAATTGTAGGCAAGCAATGTGATTATATAAATTCAAAATATTTAATTTTTAAAAACCTATTAATTAATTTAGCTTCTTATGTTTTATATACACAAAAAATGTAATTTTACAAACATATTCGACATTTATTTAAAGGAAATACTATGGAGGGCAAATGTTCAAAAGTATCACCTCTGAAAAAAATGTTAATTATGTTTAAAAAAGTATAATTAATTTTGTGATAAAAGTATAATTCATGTGTTTTTCTTTGTAAATCAATATAATTATGCGTTTTTATGCCAGTATTATTCAATTAATAAATGATGGGAAAAAAAGAAAAAAAGTATGAAAAGAGGGCATACAAAGGAAAAGAGACACTTGTCAAAATATACGGGACACCTCTCAGATTTGAAAAGAGGCAATTGAAATAGGTGAAGGAGCACTTATCAGAGGTGGTAAGGGGCACTTCTTGCACCTGAAAAAGGGCAGCGGCACTTGTAAGAATAGAAAGGGACACTTATAACAAAGGAAAAGGGGCAGCTTTGAGATTTTAATAGAGGCATTTATCAGAGGTGTGAGAAGGGGCATTTATGAGAAGGGGAAGTGGCTCTCATTAAAAATGAAAAGGGGCCTTTATCAGAAAGAAAAGGGCACTTATTAGAAAGAAAAAGGGGGCACGTGTCAAAGAGTAAAGGGCACTCATCAAAGATGAAAAGGGGCAATTATCAGAAGTAGTAAGAGGCACTTAAAAGGATGTGGAACGGGCACCTATTAGAAAAAAAAGGTTCAACTGTCTGAAGTAAAAGGGGGCACATTTCCTATGTAAAAAGGGGCACTTTAGGGGTACTCAAACAAGTGGGGGGGGGGGCATTGTGCCTACCTGTGGGGATTTAAACCATGGGTTAAATTTAAACCTCATTTGTGAATTCGGGCCATAAACTACAACTGTGTGATTCTTCCTTACCAAGCCACCGTTGATAGGAGTAGGTAAACGCCTCATAATGAGAACTCCACCATAAGTCGAATATGTAGCCAGGTAGAAGCCCAAACAAGAACGTACACCGGTAGCCACCCCCGAAAAACAGCCGTCGATGTTGTTGGCAGTATGGGAAGAGGACACCTTGATGTGATAGAAGATAAAGTGGAGTCTGGATCATGCAATTATAATAATAATGATAATTTGACAAATGAAATAATAATGATAATTGGTAATAAACATAATGATAATGATAATAATAGTATTTATAATAACAATAGTTGTAGTGTTAAAAATAATAATAATGAAAAAATACAATGAATAATAATAATAATGATAATGATACCAATACTAATAATAACAACAACGATAATAACCACACTGATAATGATAATAATAAAGTAATAATAACAATAATAATAATAATAACAATAATGATGCTAGCCAGAAATTACCGTCTGGTATAGGGAATTCTGACAGTTGTTGATCTTCCAAAAGGCTATCAGTGGAGCCAGAACAACCGTCGATATCAGAGACTGAATCTTTCGGTCTATAATGATGCACGGTACATGTACCTAGCTTGAAAAAAGGCTTGCCAGACCTAGCTGATGTCGATATTGATAATGGGTTTTTCAATTTAAGTTTTAATTGAAAATCTTGCATTCGTTATCGATGTATCGGTGAAGTTTTGTGTGCGAGCGACGGGACGAGATGTCAAATTGCGCCTTTGATAGCAAATGGAGAGTAAACTTGAGGATGTGTGAAAATTACCAAAGAAAATACTATTCTGCACAGACAGCTCTGATTGGTCAAACAAATAATTGCAGAAACCATATCTTCGATCAACTCTGGCCTGCCGAACAGAACACGGACATGGAGGTGTAAAGATAAGTCGTAACTGTAAGGATGGCCACAGGGAGGCTTGGTCGTCCAGGTACCAGTTAGAGCAAAAGAGACGTGAGTTAACGAACGTGCTTGGATTGTTGTCGAGTCTGTAAATCAGTATACCCTGCAATTGCAAAGGAGAAAGAAATTGAATATGTATACAGGCTAGTTCAGATATAAAGCGTTAAACCGGCACAAAAAAAAAAAAAAGGAAGATGCCACAAGATTTTTGTTTTATACGTATAATGTCAAAAATGTCAAAAATGTCGAATGGCAACTGCCTGTTACAAAATGTGCTATGCGTACTTACTGAGCTCTGTGCTATAAGATACAGAAATGTGAAACGTCTTACACTGTATGTCATCATAACAAAAAAGCCGCCGTGGTCTACTTCTTGTTACAATGTGCAATCTTAGTAACGCATTCACATTTATACACGTTTGGCTATAGATGACTTATTCAAAAGTTACACATTATTTTATTTCAATAGTCAGATGCAGATTGCATATACATACGGCATTGTCAGGTTGGACAAACATTAGCTTGCCAGACAAAGCAACATCGAAAATTAACAGAAGGTGAATACGGAGGCGGCAAGTACCCTAAACGTACTCCTTTTTACATAGCAAATGAGCCCCTTTTACTTTGACAAGTGCCCATATATAATAATTGATCCTTTCTACCTCTGATAAATGCTCCTATTAAAATCCTATAAAGTGACCGTTAACCTTCTCGTAAATGCGTAAATGCCTTTTTCACCTCAGATAAATGCCCGTACTAAAATCTGATAGGTCCCCCCTTTTTGGTTCGAAAAGTCCTTTTTTCACATCTGATAAAAGCCCCTTTTATTTTGACACATGCCCCTATTTCTTGTGATAAGTGTCCCCCATTTGTTTAAAATAAAGATATCTAGCCCTTAACCTTCTCATAAATGCCACTTTTCACCCCTGATAAATGCCCCTATTAAAATCTGATAGGTGCCCCTTTTTCTTCGACAAGTGCACCATTTCCTTTGTAATAATTGCACCTTCCCCCTTCCCCCCTTCTGATAAGTGATGCTTTTTACCTTTGATTAGTGCCCCTTTTATTTTGACATGTGCCCCTTTTCCTTTTTAATAAAAGCCCCTTCCCCTCCTCACAAATGCCCCTATTAAATTCTGATAGGTGCCTCCTTTTCCCTTGAAAAATGCCTCTTTTCCATTCTAATAAGTTCCACATTTCATCTCTGGTGAGTGCTGCTTTTGAGGTGCGAGAAGTGCTCGCAAATGAATATTCAGAAATTTATGCAGCATGTGTGCGTGTTTGTGAATAATAATCATTACGCTAGCTATCATTACTTTTTTTGTTTGATTCAATTACCTTTGTATTATCATTATATTTCTTGTAAACAGAACCAATTGTGAAAAAAAGATTTAAACTGACACGATTGAGGTGAACTGAATTATGGTACCCCTTTCATACTGATGTAACGGCAAAAATTACGATGCCCGAATCACTATGAAGCGGTGGGTTTGAAGTTGATGAGGAGTCGGTTAAACAGTGGAGGTATACCTCGGTCAGACCGCCAAACCGACTCATACCCAACCAATTCTTGGTCCTTCGCCGTAAATTCTGGTGTACGTAGTGTTGGTCTCATGTCATATGTATAAGCTTTATTAATTGTATGAACGGAGTATTTACACTTTGCGCAGAAGTTCCAGGATGATCGTGCAATTTTAAAGGGAGTGTAGCATGGCAATTACTGGTTAACGCCATCTACGTCTTCTTTTGGACAACTGCACGTAAACGAATGGACTTGATTAACGGTAGTCAGCAACTTAATCTCTACATGGTGAGCGCGCGCTAGCGTTAGCGAAACAAACCAAAGTTCTCCTCACGCTTCAGTTTCGCGTATGTTGCACGCACGTGAATGCTGCGTTTGCGTCGTCCGTAGAGTAGAGCCACGGGAAAGACACATAGTCTCGTCATGCTACACTCCTTTTAAAACAATATTTCATGGTTTGTGAAAAAGTACCCCGATGGTCATGCAATATTTGTTGTCTCATTGTTGAGGGTGCGCGAATGTGTAAAAACGTAAATACGCGTTTGAATACGCATAGCCATAGGCCTTAGAAAAGGGTCAATGTTGAAGTTAATAAAAAAAAAGAGAAATGTAATGGGGAAAATTGAGGTACTAGATTCCATACAATGATCATAATTGGTTTGTTGACAAACCAGGAGATATCTTATTTGTTTTCCTTTTAATTTATGCTAATTCTAATTCTGAGTAACGTGTTCGCAGATGCCATGTTTCTTTCGTTTGGGAAGGATGTTTAGGAGTCGCCAAGTCTCACTATGTTGTTTCAAGGTAGTCATGAAATGACTCCATAGAATTAATTTTAACAATGAAATATCATACTATTTTATATGTGTTGATTTAAGAATGTATTTTGGTCAGGTTATTGAGAAAAAATGAAATTGCATAACCAATGTGTACTGAGTACAGTGTATAAATAGCTATGCACAAAACTATGTAGTGATACGTTGAACAAGTTACAACAGAAGTCTATTTAATTACTTTGAGAAATGATAATGCATAACTTACAGACGCGATGTTAAATAACGCTACATTCATAAAGATATGTTTTTACAATTTATTCAGGTGGTTTACTACATTATTTAAACTAGGGCTTATTGTTAGCCATTTCGAGTGATAGTTGAAATGAGAAAGTTGAGTTAGTAATACATGAATGAACAAGACAGAGTAAGCTTATAAACTGGAAATGTATGCTTTATAAATAGAATTTGTGAGTTATGATGTAAACGAAGAATTAGGGGTTTAATCTTACATTTGATTAATGAGATATTGTTCTGGTGATGTTTTATTCGTATTCGTGTTTTTTACATGCATAAACATCAGTGCAAACTCGTTATAAAGATTACTAGT
This sequence comes from Mesocentrotus franciscanus, assembly GCA_037976565.1. Classification (NCBI taxonomy): domain Eukaryota; kingdom Metazoa; phylum Echinodermata; class Echinoidea; order Camarodonta; family Strongylocentrotidae; genus Mesocentrotus; species Mesocentrotus franciscanus. The sequence goes on along the minus strand of CP137679.1, from coordinate 385,828 downwards.
GACCGTTTTGGTAAACTCAAGTTAAAGAAGGGGATTTTTGCTTCTCCTTTTTCTCTTGTATGTTATTGGGTTTTTGGCAGATATAACAAAGTTTCAATTTAGCAGGGAAGTTTCCTTGGTCTTAGTGAGTTTGTTATAACGAGGTTCCACTGTACATTAAAGGGAGTTAAAATAGTATTGTGACTTGATATTGGTTTCAGTACAGAGAAAAGAAACCGCTCTGTCAGAAACTTTTAGATTTGTTTGTGAGTCGATTCAATGCTAGAATATGTCGAGCTTAAAGCAGATACAGTTAATTTGATGTAGGCTTTTAGCTTTCATTAACTTAGTTGAGGTTTGGATATAGAGTCAAAGTCATAATATATTTTGTGCAAACATTGTACAAGTATTTATGATCCCTTTATTTCTCTTTTGTATTCACAGATTGAATAAAATTGCAGCTTAATTTTTCAAGCGCTACCTATGCAATTCCAAAGCGGCATTCCTGGTTCTGAATTCCTTATATTTCAGTGATCCAATAATAATAATACTGAATGACCCTCTTTCGTGAGCTTTCAAAAATATGCTCATCAGCTAGTGGGATATAACCTTGAATCCCACTCAAGACCATTCAATAACATACAATTACTGTATATACCTGAATCCCCGACGGTGATCCAATATATTGGTCTGGTTTGTAGCTTTCGCTACGATCGGAGAACTGGTTCGCCCATGTATACCTAGCGTTGTAACCAATCCTAACTGGAACCGCCTTGGATTCGGGATTCCAGCTGAAACTACCTTGCTCATAGAACATCAGTACGCCTGTTCTTGCTCCGTTAGTAAATATTATTGCCTGGTAGGTCACCACCTGCAATGCCAAGTGAATGTATATTGGAAGGAAGTAGCCAGATACATAGAGAGATAAGAAAGGGGGGTAAAAGTTTATAAATAGGTCATTGAGTCAATAGATATCAAAATCGATTTTTGGAAATGTCAACAACATTCAATTTAAACGTATTTTACGCAATGACACAGATGTATGAGATAAAAGGTTGTTCCAGAAAAAGATGAACTTGTATGAACTTTTCATGACCTTGTATGACCTTTGTATGACCTTTGTATGAACTTTGCATGAACTTTGTAACATGAAGTTTGACTTATGATCGAATCATCCTACCTCTTCCCCAGGAATTGAACCAGGAGGTTGAAAGTCCTCCCATGTAAACACCACAGCAGTGCTAAGCGTATCAATGACGTCATTGTTATCTGCGCCCCATGGGCTTGCCCCTAATGTTCTCAGTCTGTTCCTCAGGGCTGAGAAAAATTCAGCATCGGCACCACTGTCAAACACCTTGAAAAACATGAAAATTAAACAGACTAGTTATTTTCATCACACTTTGCTCCACCTAGAAATAGGTATAATTTGTGCAAATTAATGTTTACAAAGCTTGAATCAAACTTACTAAGTATGTAACAATATATATGCTGCCTCAGAAATTGAAAGATTTCGTACAGGACCCCCAATTTACTTTATATTAAAAAGTGAACAAATTAGGAACTAAAATGTGAAGAACAAATGGAGAATCATTTTAATTTTGTTTATATACAAAAAATTGAATAAATTTGGCATTATATGTATCATTAGCAAGGGTAATGAATTTCCTACAACTTTTGTTCTACTCAAGATTTTGTAAGAATAAGCGATGGGGAAAATGTGCAGGTGTTTGGCACATGAAGTGTTAATAAATGGGGTCGCATTGTGTGCTTTCTTCGGCTCATCTGCAAGGTTGCTCCTATGCCACAATTCCGCAGAAAATTGATGGGAGGACTGCCTTTTGCAAAGCACAATGGCTTTGCAAAATTGCACATTTCCGTACATACCTGATAATATATACTCAGGTATGTGCCTGATAACATATACTCCAGCTGCATACATACCTCATGATATTTACTCATGCTGCATACATACCTCAGTCATGATATATACTCTGGCTGCATACATACCTCATGATATATACTCGGGCTGCATACATTCCTCATGATATATACTCGGGCTGCATACATACCTCATGATATTTACTCATGCTGCATACAATATACCTCAGTCATACCTCATGATATATACTCGGGCTGCATACACACCTCATGATATATACTCGGGCTGCATACATACCTCATGATATATACTTGTAGTGACGATTTCTCAGTTTAATTATGAAATCAGGAATTACTGAGGTATTAAATTTAATTTCATGTGTTACCGTGTAAACTTGACTCTAACGCAATCTGGTATTTAAGACACGGTTAATTCTAAAGAAGATACAGGTGTATTTCCAAGACACGGACGGTAATTTATTATGTAAATAGTGTTTTTCTTGGTTACGGAAAATAACCAATTAGAACTCGCCCTTTTAGGGCGGTTCCGTCGGTTCCGTGGGTTAGCTCCTGGGTTCTATGACGTTGAGCTCAAAGCAGAGCAGTATCCCGGTTGCTGAAACATCATCAGCTACACTCAGTGTATTATTTGGTTACATCTTTCTCCACAGGGATTCAAACCAATTTCTCCCCGAGATCTTCGGCATAGCTCCCAACAGCTACCATCTTCCCTAGTCTGTCTGGGCAGGTTCACTCTGGTGTAGAGTAGGAGAATTGGATGCATGTAACCTTGTGTTCTGATAGCTGTTTGTAACTCATCTCTAAGTTTTTTCCTGGTACTTATCGGGTTCAACTGGCCAACAAGATTTACATCGTCGCCGAGTTCCTTTTACCAGTATCATCAGTTTCCACCATGGGTCTCCGCTCCTAGACTACATGTAGTTCGTCAAAGTTCAGAATGCCGAACATTTTAGCTTCTCTGCAGCAGGACATTGACAGTCGTCAAAATCAACGTCGCCATGTGTCTTCCGTCGACAAATCTCAGCAGCGTTTGTGAAAGACATTGAAGTTTGATATCGTATTATTTGTATCTCATATATTCTCCAATCAAAAGTCTATTCTCTTTTTATTCAGGCAAAACAGAATATCTTTGTTTGAACTAATAAGTTTAAGGAATATACACATTGGTACTTTAGTACTGCGTTCAATTTATTGACCAGTCAGGTTTTTCTTGGCTTATAATTACAGTCATCTTCACTTTGTAAAATACGAAACCAGCTCAATTGCTCAACCATAAATTGAATTCACTGAACTGTAATTATTTTGTTTCAAGTGCTTACTTATTTTTTTAGAGATCACGTAGTTCAAAAGTTTGGGATGTTGAGTCGCCATGCTTGATTGATTGGTGTGTTGAATTTGTGATTGCCTTAGAAAACATATCAATACACCACGCTCTATAACTGAGAAAAGTCAGTTTCGTCCCAACATACTCGTGCTGCATACATACCTTGGTCATACATCATGATATATACTCGGGCTGCATACATACCTCATGATATTTACTCATGCTGCATACACACCTCAGTCATACCTCATGATATATCCTCGGGCTGCATACATACCTGATACAGTCAAACCTGCTTTAGTGACCACCTGTCTACAAAGACCACATTTTTTGTTTCCCTTGAAAATGGTTCTCATTGAAACATGTACTTAAGACCACCTGTCTACAAAGACCACTTTTTGTGTTTCCCTTGGGCGGTCGCTATAGACAGGTTTGACTGTAATATATACTCAGGCTGCAAACATACCTCATGATATATACACGGGCTGCATACATACCTCATGATATATACTCGGGCTGCATACATACCTGATAATATATACTCCGACTGCATACATGCATACCTGATAATATATACTCGGTCTGCATACATACCTCATGATATATACTCATTATACATACCGTACATACCTCAGTCATACCTCATGATATATACTCGGGCTGCATACATACCTGATAATATCTACTCGGGCTGCATACATACCTGATAATATATACTCCGACTGCATACGTGCATACCTGATAATATAAACTCAGGATGCATACATACCTGATAATATGTACTCGGGCTGCATACATACCTCAGTCATACCTCATGATACAGTCAAACCTATCTATAGCGACCGCCCAAGGGAAACACAAAAAGTGGTCTTTGTAGACAGGTGGTCTTTGTAGGCAGGTTTCTTTAGTACATGTTTCAATGAGAAACCATTTTCAAGGGAAACAAAATGAGATCTTTGTAGACGAGTGGTCACTAAAGCAGGTTTGACTGTATATACTCGGGCTGCATACATACCTGATAATATATACTCGGGCTGCATACATACCTCATGATATATACTCGGGCTGCATACATACCTCATGATATATACTCATGCTGCATACATACCTCAGTCATACCTCATGATATATACTTCGCTACATGCATACCTGATAATATATACTCGGGCTGCATACATACCTCATGATATATACTCGGGCTGCATACATACCTCATGATATATACTCATGCTGCATACATACCTCAGTCATACCTCATGATATATACTTTGCTACATACATACCTGATAATATATACTCGGGCTGTATACATACCTCATGATATATACTCAGGCTGCATACATACCTCATGATATATACTCGGGCTGCATACATACCTGGTAATATATACTTCGACTGCATACATGCATACCTGATAATATATACTCAGGATGCATACACACCTGATAATATGTACTCGGGCTGCATACATACCTCATGATATATACTTGGGCTGCCAATGGAAGTGCTGACAGGTGCCCCAAACACTGCAATTGCAGGATCTGAAACGTAAAGGTCTTGTAACTCGAATCTGGAAGGATTTGTGAATTGAGTCAGCATCATTCTGGTAGGACGCTGCTTGGAAAGCTGGATAATACCTGTTGTTGTGGCCTAAAAATTTCAAAAGGAAAGAATTAGAAAATAAAAGAGATGATCGCGATACTACGAAATCGAAGAATATAGCAGCAAATACAGTACATACTGAAGCTTCACGTCTTGCATGCCACTGAGTAAAACGCAAGAAAGAACAGAAACAGAAATCGGACAATATCAAGGGTAGCTAAACGAATAAAGCGCAATATTTTGGCTTTCATTTATGCATTGAAGTACTTCATCATGCACCTCTGTAACTTTGGCAGTGATTGATTATTCTAAAATACACAAAGTTCGACTTTTCAATGTTTAAAAGATCTGTGGATATATTGGGGTAATTTGTTTATACATGGGATCTCTGTGGTGGTCTATACCCTTTAATAATCACCCCAGTTCAGCGGTGATTCTGAGTTATACCTTAACTTTGAAAACAACCAGCGAATACAAGAAGAAAACGAATTACAAAACCGAAGGTATTATTTTAAGGAAGAATCTATTTCATGACAAGTTAAGCTCAAAGTTAAAGGTTAGGAGTTCTTTAGTGTTCCATATCCAATAGTAATCAATATTATTCTATTCATACTAATCATCCCCAACAACCCCCAAATTACTATATTTTATGGTCTAAACAATTCGAGCACATGTATAAATGCCATCAACGTTTTATCTCTCTTTTGATAGACAAGATGAAACCTTGGAAATCATGATTATAATCAATAATATTTTCATGACATCTCATATTCGCTCAAATAATAACTTTGTTTAAAGATTTTTTTTTTGGAATCCTATTATATGTACAAACACAGCAATCAACATAACGTTTTTACATTACTTAGTAAGGGCTCTTTCAGATATGGTGCGGTAAACCGAGCAAAAGAAATCACGGCGTAAAAAAATAAAATATTATAATTTTTTTTTTTCTTTAATTTACGTATAAAAGGAATGGCAACAATGGTCATACGGGAATTTACTTAGCCATGTGTCAAAGCATACAGAAGATTAAATCATGAATTAAACTTTGCATGCGTTATCATATACCGCTTCATATTTGAACGAGGCTTGATTGAAGAGGAATGAAACGTTGAACTTACCGTCAGGAAGAAGTACAATGAATTCTCGCCTATAGGTATTCCAGTTACTATTTTCACAGTTATAAAATCGAGTGCAGCTGTCTGGAAAGTTGTTTTCCGGTTAGAATTACTATATGGGAAATAGAGTTCTGGTGGAGGAGTGGTTGGAGTTGGTGTTGGAACTGTTGGCATCGGGGTCATACTTTCCGTTGTAGGTGTAGACTCTGATGTACTAACTATATAATGAGCAAGATTAAGTAATTATTCCTACGGTAGATGATAATTTTATTATTCATTTAGTCTACATGTATTATAATTGTTAGATAATTGAGTATTATATCCCTCATGTATATTTTTTTGCATTGCAATTGAACAGCGCACGAAAAAGGGATAATTTCACTATTAAATTTGAGAGAGTGAGAACATTTACTATTTGTCCGGAATCCACTTTTTTACACCCATCACCGATATTTCCGCGATCGATATTGAAATTGATGTTCTTGATCTTGATTACGAGCTAGTGTGATTAGTTTTTTAGAATTAGTCATTGTATATTTGTTTTATATCCCTTTCACCTCTATCATTCCTTGGACACTTGTAATAACATGTACCTTACTCACATTCACATCACATTAAAATAAGAAATACAAGAAAATTGCACGACTCAAATGAAACATTGAAGGATGCAATGTTTAGCTGGCGCCGCGCTGTACGGTACTGCAGTAGTGTTGTGCTAGTACAGTTACTAAACTGCGTAAATTGCACGGTCTGAGAGCCGTGAGTGTGACGCGGGAGTTGCCCGCTATGAGGCATTTTAAATCCCATACGCTGACTGAATTTTGCCAGTTTTAGGGGAGGGAGGAACTAATTAAGGAGAAGGAATTTTAATCTAGTAAGTCATTTACCTTTTTTTCCCCTTTTTATTCAATTTTGGCCGATGCTGCTGAATGCTCACAGTTCATACTTTCTTTGTAATAGTGAGATGCTCGTGTCTCATAAGGGATATAAAACAGATATAAAATGTCTTTCTCGGCTCTAGCAAACTATGAGCATTCAGAAGCATAACATGTAACTTTCCCTCGAGGCAAATTTATATCAAATTTACTATACCCTCGGCAAGCCTCGGGTATAGTAAATTTAATATAAATTTGCCCTCGGGAAAGTTACTATTTATGCCTCTTCATTAACTCATAGTTTTTGCTAGACCTTTGAAAGGTATTGTATATTTGTATATTACACAGGTAAAAATAAATAAAATGAAGTTCAATATTTGAATTATAATACTGGGCATTGTTTCATGAAACCGTCATACATGTAGTACAAGGTCAACGAGATCCCATTGAAACGTAACGCATGTATTAAAAATTTAACCCCCTGTTCGATTGGATGTCGAGGAACTCGTTCTTACAACAGTTTTGTGACACAATGCCTTGGTTGTTAAAGGTTCGTTCAGGTATGGGGAAATGCAAATAAATGATAGTTGAGAAATGAATACTTCAATTATAAAACTATTAATGAATAATTCAAATGAAGTAAATGAAAAATATATACCAGTATGTGTATTTTATAATGTTTGAATTTATTCCAAAAAGTTGGCTTTAGAAATGAATGTAATTCTCCAAAAAATCTCATTTGTCTGACAAACCTTGATGAGCCCATGTAAGAAAGGAAGTAAGTAAAGCTAGTGACCTATCATTTGGGGGTGGAATAGGTAAAAAAATGGACGCAGAAATGTCCTAAGATGGTCTGAGTATGAAGATACCTTAGCGCAAAAAGTTGAATCGTTATGATCAGGATGAGATATGCCTCTTATCATACCCTAAAACAAATCTTAATCAATAGAAATCGTTTTGGGAATCACAATTTCAACTCTGCTCTACAAATGACCAGGCACTTCCAGTTTCCCATGTGTCTACTCGAATATCATGAGAAGTAAAGTTTTCTTATTACTAAACCAAAATGTGGAATATCCTTATCATCGAATGTCTGTACTTTCACTTCCGTTGACTCCGAGTTAAGAAAAACCTCAAAGATATTCCTCTCCGACGACCAAATGTTTCTTTCTTTTTATTTCCTTGTTCGCTCTTGATCTACTATTTCTTGATGAGCATCGAGGACAAATTTCACGGAATTTCGCTTTACATTGGCAAAGTGTAAGTGTGTAGGTATGTCATCTATTTAGACTTCATGGCTTACTTGTTTCACACATACTCCCATTGTAACCAGCAGCGCAGGCACAAGTAAAGGCGTCCACTCCATCAGTACAATTTCCTCCATTCATACACGGATCAGGAGAACAATCATCGATATCTGTGCAAATTCAGTTCCAAAGACAATAAATGGATTATAAGTGACTAGAAAATAAATTCCAATTTGACATATTCATCTTTATTTGGCGGATAACAGGAAAACTAAATCAAAACTAATATCCAGAATGCAATTAATAACAGTTTGGTAACGAACAAATCATTTCTAAAACTATTATATTAAGAAATATATCAAATGAAGTCAATGAAATATTGACATGTATGTTTAATGTTTCAATTTAGTCCCAAATGTTAGCTTAAGAAGAATAAAATTCTCCAAAAAATCTCATTTGTCTGACAAACCTTCATGTACCCATGTAAGAAAGGAGGTTAGTAATGCCAGTGATCTTTCATTTGGGGGTAAAATAAGTAAGAAAATGGACGCAGAAATGTCCTAAGATGGTCTGGGTTTGAAGATACCTTAGCGCAAAAAGTTAAATCATTATGATCAGGATGAAAAATGCCACTCTTACCATACCCTAACACAAATCTTAATCAATAGAGATCGTTTTGGGAATCACAATATCAACTCTGCTCTACAAATGACCAGGCACTTCAAGTTTCCTATGTGTCTACTCGAAAATCATTAGAAGTTAATTTTTTTCAAATTATTAAACCAAAGTGTGGAACACCCTGTCCATCGTATGTCGGTAGTTTTACTTCCGTTGACTCTGAGTTATAAAAGAACCTCAAAGATTTTCAAATCGAACGACCAAATGATTCTTTCTTTTCATTTCCTTGTTTGCTCTTAATCTATTATTCCTTGATGAGCTTCGAGCAAAAATTTAATTGAATTTTGTTTCACATTTAAATTGTATGTGTGTAGGAATGTCATCTGTTTAGACTTCATGGCTTACTTGTTTCACACATACTCCCATTGTAGCCAGCAGCGCAGGCACAAGTAAAGGCGTCTACTCCATCAGTACAATTTCCACCATTCATACACGGATCGGGAGAACAATTGTTGATATCTGTGCAAATTAAATTCCAAAGAAAATGAATGGATTATAAATGATGAGAATATGATTTCCATTTTGACAGATTCATCTTTATTTGGTGGATAACAGGAAAATTAAGTCAAAACTGATATTTTAATTGCAAATTAATGACAGTTGAGGAATCAATACTTCATTTATAAAAGTGTGAATGAATAAATCAAATGAGGTAAATGAACTGAATATTTTTTTTTTTTATGTTCACCTTTATTTAAAATGATTGCTTTAGAAATGGAATAAAATTTACAATAACAATCTCGATTTGTCTGACAAACCTTGGTGTGCCCATGTAAGAAAGAAGGTAAGTGAAGCAAGTGATCTTTCATTTGGGGGTGAAACAGGTAAGAAGATCTGGAAGCAGAAATGTCCTAACATGGTCTAAGTGTGAAGCTACCTCAGCGTTAAAACTTGAATCATCATGGTCAGGATGAGATATGCCTCTTATCATACCCTAAAATAAATCTTAATAAATAGAGATCGTTTTGGGAATCACAATATCAACTCTTTTGTTTTCCTTGTTCGCTCTTGATCTATTTATTCTTGATGAGCATCGAGGAAAAGTTTCACTGGATTTTGCTTTACACTAAAAGTGTAAGTGTGGAGGTATGTCATCTGTTTAGACTTCATGGCTTACTTGTTTCACACATACTCCCAATGAAGCCAGCTGCACAGGTACAAGTAAAGGCGTCAACTCCATCAGTACAATTTCCTCCATTCATACACGGATTAGAAAAACAATGATTGATATCTGTGCAAATTCAGTTCCAAAGAAAATAGATGGATTATAAGTAACTAGAAAATAAATTCCATTTTGACATATTCATCTTTATTTGGCGGATAACAGGAAAACTAAATCAAAACTGATATCCAGAATGCAAATTAAAGACAGTTTAGGATCGAACACTTCATTTATAAAACTATTATATTAAGAAATATATCAAATGAAGTAAATGAAATATATACATGTATATTTAATGTTTCAATTTAGTCCAAAATGTTGGCTTTAGAAAAGAAGAAAAAATTCCAAAAATCTCATTTGTCTGACAAACCTTGATGTGCCCATGTTATAAAGGAGATAAGTAAAGCCAGTGATTTTTTACTTCGGGATGAAATAGGAGAAAAGGTAAGCAGAAATGTCCTAAGATGGTCTGAGTTTAAAAATACCTTAGCGCAAAAAGTTGAATCGTTATGATCAGGATGAAATATGCCACTCTTATCATATCCTAACACAAATCTTAATCAATAGAGATCGTTTTGGGAATCACAATATCAAGTCCGCTCTACAAATGACCAGGCACTTCCAGTTTCCCATGTGTCTAGTCGAAAATCATCAGAAGTAAAGTTTTTTCATTACTAAACCAGAATGTGGAACACCCTTTCCATCGAATTTCTGTCTTTTCACTTCCGTTGACTCTGAGTTAAGAAAAACCTCAAAGATTTCCTATCCAACGACCTTTAATGTTTCCTTCTTTTAAATTCCTTGTTCGCTCTTGATCTATTATTTCTTGATGAGCATCGAGGAAACATTTAACTCAATTTTGCTTTACACTAAAAGTGTATGTGGAGGTATGTCATCTGTTTAGACTTCATGGCTTACTTGTTTCACACATACTCCCATTGAAGCCAGCTGCACAGGTACAAGTAAAGGCGTCAAGTCCATCAGTACAATTTCCTCCATTCATACACGGATTAGAAAAACAATGATTGATATCTGTGCAAATTCAGTTCCAAAGAAAATAGATGGATTATAAGTAACTAGAAAATAAATTCCATTTTGACATATTCATCTTTATTTGGCGGATAACAGGAAAACTAAATCAAAACTGATATCCAGAATGCAAATTAATGACAGTTTAGGATCGAACACTTCATTTATAAAACTATTATATTAAGAAATATATCAAATGAAGTAAATGAAATATATACATGTATATTTAATGTTTCAATTTAGTCCAAAATGTTGGCTTTAGAAAAGAAGAAAAAATTCCAAAAATCTCATTTGTCTGACAAACCTTGATGTGCCCATGTAATAAAGGAGATAAGTAAAGCCAGTGATTTTTTTTACTTCGGAATGAAATAGAAGAGAAAAGGTAGGTAGAAATGTCCTAAGATGGTCTGAGTTTAAAAATACCTTAGCGCAAAAAGTTGAATCGTTATGATCAGGATGAAATATGCCACTCTTATCATACCCTAACACAAATCTTAATCAATAGAGATCGTTTTGGGAATCACAATATCAACTCTGCTCTACAAATGACCAGGCACTTCCAGTTTCCCATGTGTCTAGTCGAAAATCATCAGAAGTAAAGTTTTTCTCATTACTAAACCAGAATGTGGAACACCCTTTCCATCGAATTTCTGTCTTTTCACTTCCGTTGACTCTGAGTTAAGAAAAACCTCAAAGATTTCCTCTCCAACGACCTTTAATGTTTCCTTCTTTTAATTTCCTTGTTCGCTCTTGATCTATTATTTCTTGATGAGCATCGAGGAAACATTTCACTCAATTTTGCTTTACACTAAAAGTGTAAGTGTGGAGGTATGTCATCTGTTTAGACTTCATGGCTTACTTGTTTCACACATACTCCCATTGAAGCCAGCTGCACAGGTACAAGTAAAGGCGTCAACTCCATCAGTACAATTTCCTCCATTCATACACGGATCAGGAGAACAATCGTTGATATCTGTGCAAATATAGTTCCAAAGACAAGAAATGGATTATAAGTGACTAGAAAATAAATTCCACTTCGACATGTTCATCTTTATTTGGCGGATAACAGGAAAACTAAATCAAAACTGATATCCAGAATGCAAATTAATGACAGTTTAGGATCGAACACTTCATTTATGAAACTATTATATTAAGAAATTTATCAAATGAAGTAAATGAAATATATACATGTATTTTTAATGTTTCAATTTAGTCCAAAATGTTGGCTTTAGAAAAAGAAGAAAAAAATTCCAAAAATCTCATTTGTCTGACAAACCTTGATGTGCCCATGTAATAAAGGAGATAAGTAAAGCCAGTGATTTTTTTACTTCGGAATGAAATAGAAGAGAAAGGTAGGTAGAAATGTCCTAAGATGGTCTGAGTTTAAAAATACCTTAGCGCAAAAAGTTGAATCGTTATGATCAGGATGAAATATGCCACTCTTATCATATCCTAACACAAATCTTAATCAATAGAGATCGTTTTGGGAATCACAATATCAACTCTGCTCTACAAATGACCAGGCACTTCCAGTTTCCCATGTGTCTAGTCGAAAATCATCAGAAGTAAAGTTTTCTCATTACTAAACCAGAATGTGGAACACCCTTTCCATCAATTTCTGTCTTTTCACTTCCGTTGACTCTGAGTTAAGAAAAACCTCAAAGATTTCCTCTCCAACGACCTTTAATGTTTCCTTCTTTTAATTTCCTTGTTCGCTCTTGATCTATTATTTCTTGATGAGCATCGAGGAAACATTTCACTCAATTTTGCTTTACACTAAAAGTGTAAGTGTGGAGGTATGTCATCTGTTTAGACTTCATGGCTTACTTGTTTCACACATACTCCCATTGAAGCCAGCTGCACAGGTACAAGTAAAGGCGTCAACTCCATCAGTACAATTTCCTCCATTCATACACGGATCAGGAGAACAATCGTTGATATCTGTGCAAATATAGTTCCAAAGACAAGAAATGGATTATAAGTGACTAGAAAATAAATTCCACTTCGACATGTTCATCTTTATTTGGCGGATAACAGGAAAACTAAATCAAAACTGATATCCAGAATGCAAATTAATGACAGTTTAGGATCGAACACTTCATTTATGAAACTATTATATTAAGAAATTTATCAAATGAAGTAAATGAAATATATACATGTATTTTTAATGTTTCAATTTAGTCCAAAATGTTGGCTTTAGAAGGAAAAAAAATTATCCAAAAATCTCATTTGTCTGTCAAACCTTGATGTGCCCATGTAATAAAGGAGATAAGTAAAGCCAGTGATTTTTTTACTTCGGGATGAAATAGAAGAGAAAAGGTAAGTAGAAATGTCCTAAGATGGTCTGAGTTTAAAAATACCTTAGCGCAAAAAGTTGAATCGTTATGATCAGGATGAAATATGCCACTCTTATCATATCCTAACACAAATCTTAATCAATAGAGATCGTTTTGGGAATCACAATATCAACTCTGCTCTACAAATGACCAGGCACTTCCAGTTTCCCATGTGTCTAGTCGAAAATCATCAGAAGTAAAGTTTTCTCATTACTAAACCAGAATGTGGAACACCCTTTCCATCAATTTCTGTCTTTTCACTTCCGTTGACTCTGAGTTAAGAAAAACCTCAAAGATTTCCTCTCCAACGACCTTTAATGTTTCCTTCTTTTAATTTCCTTGTTCGCTCTTGATCTATTATTTCTTGATGAGCATCGAGGAAACATTTCACTCAATTTTGCTTTACACTAAAAGTGTAAGTGTGAGGTATGTCATCTGTTTAGACTTCATGGCTTACTTGTTTCACACATACTCCCATTGAAGCCAGCTGCACAGGTACAAGTAAAGGCGTCAACTCCATCAGTACAATTTCCTCCATTCATACACGGATTAGAAGAACAATGATTGATATCTGTGCAAATTCAGTTCCAAAGAAAATAAATGGATTATAAGTAACTAGAAAATAAATTCCATTTTGACATATTCATCTTTATTTGGCGGATAACAGGAAAACTAAATCAAAACTGATATCCAGAATGCAAATTAATGACAGTTTAGGATCGAACACTTCATTTATAAAACTATTATATTAAGAAATATATCAAATGAAGTAAATGAAATATATACATGTATATTTAATGTTTCAATTTAGTCCAAAATGTTGGCTTTAGAAAAGAAAAAAAATTCCAAAAATCTCATTTGTCTGACAAACCTTGATGTGCCCATGTAATAAAGGAGATAAGTAAAGCCAGTGATTTTTTTACTTCGGAATGAAATAGAAGAGAAAGGTAGGTAGAAATGTCCTAAGATGGTCTGAGTTTAAAAATACCTTAGCGCAAAAAGTTGAATCGTTATGTTCAGGATAAAATATGCCACTCTTATCATATCCTAACACAAATCTTAATCAATAGAGATCGTTTTGGGAATCACAATATCAACTCTGCTCTACAAATGACCAGGCACTTCCAGTTTCCCATGTGTCTAGTCGAAAATCATCAGAAGTAAAGTTTTCTCATTACTAAACCAGAATGTGGAACACCCTTTCCATCAATTTCTGTCTTTTCACTTCCGTTGACTCTGAGTTAAGAAAAACCTCAAAGATTTCCTCTCCAACGACCTTTAATGTTTCCTTCTTTTAATTTCCTTGTTCGCTCTTGATCTATTATTTCTTGATGAGCATCGAGGAAACATTTCACTCAATTTTGCTTTACACTAAAAGTGTAAGTGTGGAGGTATGTCATCTGTTTAGACTTCATGGCTTACTTGTTTCACACATACTCCCATTGAAGCCAGCTGCACAGGTACAAGTAAAGGCGTCAACTCCATCAGTACAATTTCCTCCATTCATACACGGATCAGGAGAACAATCGTTGATATCTGTGCAAATATAGTTCCAAAGACAAGAAATGGATTATAAGTGACTAGAAAATAAATTCCACTTCGACATGTTCATCTTTATTTGGCGGATAACAGGAAAACTAAATCAAAACTGATATCCAGAATGCAAATTAATGACAGTTTAGGATCGAACACTTCATTTATGAAACTATTATATTAAGAAATTTATCAAATGAAGTAAATGAAATATATACATGTATATTTAATGTTTCAATTTAGTCCAAAATGTTGGCTTTAGAAAAAGAAAAAAAATTCCAAAAATCTCATTTGTCTGACAAACCTTGATGTGCCCATGTAATAAAGGAGATAAGTAAAGCCAGTGATTTTTACTTCGGGATGAAATAGGAGAGAAAAGGTAGGTAGAAATGTCCTAAGATGGTCTGAGTTTAAAAATACCTTAGCGCAAAAAGTTGAATCGTTATGTTCAGGATGAAATATGCCACTCTTATCATATCCTAACACAAATCTTAATCAATAGAGATCGTTTTGGGAATCACAATATCAACTCTGCTCTACAAATGACCAGGCACTTCCAGTTTCCCATGTGTCTAGTCGAAAATCTTCAGAAGTAAAGTTTTCTCATTACTAAACCAGAATGTGGAACACCCTTTCCATCAATTTCTGTCTTTTCACTTCCGTTGACTCTGAGTTAAGAAAAACCTCAAAGATTTCCTCTCCAACGACCTTTAATGTTTCCTTCTTTTAATTTCCTTGTTCGCTCTTGATCTATTATTTCTTGATGAGCATCGAGGAAACATTTCACTCAATTTTGCTTTACACTAAAAGTGTAAGTGTGGAGGTATGTCATCTGTTTAGACTTCATGGCTTACTTGTTTCACACATACTCCCATTGAAGCCAGCTGCACAGGTACAAGTAAAGGCGTCAACTCCATCAGTACAATTTCCTCCATTCATACACGGATCAGGAGAACAATCGTTGATATCTGTGCAAATATAGTTCCAAAGAAAATAAATGGATTATAAGTGACTAGAAAATAAATTCCATTTCGACATATTCATCTTTATTTGGCGGATAACAGGAAAAC
Organism: Mesocentrotus franciscanus; assembly: GCA_037976565.1. Classification (NCBI taxonomy): domain Eukaryota; kingdom Metazoa; phylum Echinodermata; class Echinoidea; order Camarodonta; family Strongylocentrotidae; genus Mesocentrotus; species Mesocentrotus franciscanus. The sequence goes on along the minus strand of CP137679.1, from coordinate 369,976 downwards.
TAAATCAAAACTGATATCCAGAATGCAAATTAATGACAGTTTAGGATCGAACACTTCATTTATGAAACTATTATATTAAGAAATTTATCAAATGAAGTAAATGAAATATATACATGTATATTTAATGTTTCAATTTAGTCCAAAATGTTGGCTTTAGAAAAGAAGAAAAAATTCCAAAAATCTCATTTGTCTGACAAACCTTGATGTGCCCATGTAATAAAGGAGATAAGTAAAGCCAGTGATTTTTTTACTTCGGATGAAATAGGAGAGAAAAGGTAAGCAGAAATGTCCTAAGATGGTCTGAGTTTAAAAATACCTTAGCGCAAAAAGTTGAATCGTTATGATCAGGATGAAATATGCCACTCTTATCATATCCTAACACAAATCTTAATCAATAGAGATCGTTTTGGGAATCACAATATCAACTCTGCTCTACAAATGACCAGGCACTTCCAGTTTCCCATGTGTCTAGTCGAAAATCATCAGAAGTAAAGTTTTCTCATTACTAAACCAGAATGTGGAACACCCTTTCCATCAAATTTCTGTCTTTTCACTTCCGTTGACTCTGAGTTAAGAAAAACCTCAAAGATTTCCTCTCCAACGACCTTTAATGTTTCCTTCTTTTAATTTCCTTGTTCGCTCTTGATCTATTATTTCTTGATGAGCATCGAGGAAACATTTCACTCAATTTTGCTTTACACTAAAAGTGTAAGTGTGGAGGTATGTCATCTGTTTAGACTTCATGGCTTACTTGTTTCACACATACTCCCATTGAAGCCAGCTGCACAGGTACAAGTAAAGGCGTCAACTCCATCAGTACAATTTCCTCCATTCATACACGGATTAGAAGAACAATGATTGATATCTGTGCAAATTCAGTTCCAAAGAAAATAAATGGATTATAAGTAACTAGAAAATAAATTCCATTTTGACATATTCATCTTTATTTGGCGGATAACAGGAAAACTAAATCAAAACTGATATCCAGAATGCAAATTAATGACAGTTTAGGATCGAACACTTCATTTATAAAACTATTATATTAAGAAATATATCAAATGAAGTAAATGAAATATATACATGTATATTTAATGTTTCAATTTAGTCCAAAATGTTGGCTTTAGAAAAGAAGAAAAAATTCCAAAAATCTCATTTGTCTGACAAACCTTGATGTGCCCATGTAATAAAGGAGATAAGTAAAGCCAGTGATTTTTACTTCGGAATGAAATAGAAGAGAAAAGGTAGGTAGAAATGTCCTAAGATGGTCTGAGTTTAAAAATACCTTAGCGCAAAAAGTTGAATCGTTATGTTCAGGATAAAATATGCCACTCTTATCATATCCTAACACAAATATTAATCAATAGAGATCGTTTTGGGAATCACAATATCAACTCTGCTCTACAAATGACCAGGCACTTCCAGTTTCCCATGTGTCTAGTCGAAAATCATCAAGTAAAGTTTTCTCATTACTAAACCAGAATGTGGAACACCCTTTCCATCAATTTCTGTCTTTTCACTTCCGTTGACTCTGAGTTAAGAAAAACCTCAAAGATTTCCTCTCCAACGACCTTTAATGTTTCCTTCTTTTAATTTCCTTGTTCGCTCTTGATCTATTATTTCTTGATGAGCATCGAGGAAACATTTCACTCAATTTTGCTTTACACTAAAAGTGTAAGTGTGGAGGTATGTCATCTGTTTAGACTTCATGGCTTACTTGTTTCACACATACTCCCATTGAAGCCAGCTGCACAGGTACAAGTAAAGGCGTCAACTCCATCAGTACAATTTCCTCCATTCATACACGGATCAGGAGAACAATGTTGATATCTGTGCAAATATAGTTCCAAAGACAATAAATGGATTATAAGTGACTAGAAAATAAATTCCACTCTGACATGTTCATCTTTATTTGGCGGATAACAGGAAAACTAAATCAAAACTGATATCCAGAATGCAAATTAATGACAGTTTAGGATCGAACACTTCATTTATGAAACTATTATATTAAGAAATTTATCAAATGAAGTAAATGAAATATATACATGTATATTTAATGTTTCAATTTAGTCCAAAATGTTGGCTTTAGAAAAAGAAGAAAAAAAATTCCAAAAATCTCATTTGTCTGACAAACCTTGATGTGCCCATGTAATAAAGGAGATAAGTAAAGCCAGTGATTTTTTTACTTCAGGATGAAATAGAAGAGAAAAGGTAGGCAGAAATGTCCTAAGATGGTCTGAGTTTAAAAATACCTTAGCGCAAAAAGTTGAATCGTTATGTTCAGGATGAAATATGCCACTCTTATCATATCCTAACACAAATATTAATCAATAGAGATCGTTTTGGGAATCACAATATCAACTCTGCTCTACAAATGACCAGGCACTTCCAGTTTCCCATGTGTCTAGTCGAAAATCATCAGAAGTAAAGTTTTCTCATTACTAAACCAGAATGTGGAACACCCTTTCCATCAATTTCTGTCTTTTCACTTCCGTTGACTCTGAGTTAAGAAAAACCTCAAAGATTTCCTCTCCAACGACCTTTAATGTTTCCTTCTTTTAATTTCCTTGTTCGCTCTTGATCTATTATTTCTTGATGAGCATCGAGGAAACATTTCACTCAATTTTGCTTTACACTAAAAGTGTAAGTGTGGAGGTATGTCATCTGTTTAGACTTCATGGCTTACTTGTTTCACACATACTCCCATTGAAGCCAGCTGCACAGGTACAAGTAAAGGCGTCAACTCCATCAGTACAATTTCCTCCATTCATACACGGATCAGGAGAACAATCGTTGATATCTGTGCAAATATAGTTCCAAAGACAAGAAATGGATTATAAGTGACTAGAAAATAAATTCCACTTCGACATGTTCATCTTTATTTGGCGGATAACAGGAAAACTAAATCAAAACTGATATCCAGAATGCAAATTAATGACAGTTTAGGATCGAACACTTCATTTATGAAACTATTATATTAAGAAATTTATCAAATGAAGTAAATGAAATATATACATGTATTTTAATGTTTCAATTTAGTCCAAAATGTTGGCTTTAGAAGGAAAAAAATTATCCAAAAATCTCATTTGTCTGTCAAACCTTGATGTGCCCATGTAATAAAGGAGATAAGTAAAGCCAGTGATTTTTACTTCGGGACGAAATAGGAGAGAAAAGGTAAGCGAAATGTCCTAAGATGGTCTGAGTTTAAAAATACCTTAGCGCAAAAAGTTGAATCGTTATGATCAGGATGAAATATGCCACTCTTATCATATCCTAACACAAATCTTAATCAATAGAGATCGTTTTGGGAATCACAATATCAACTCTGCTCTACAAATGACCAGGCACTTCCAGTTTCCCATGTGTCTAGTCGAAAATCATCAGAAGTAAAGTTTTCTCATTACTAAACCAGAATGTGGAACACCCTTTCCATCAATTTCTGTCTTTTCACTTCCGTTGACTCTGAGTTAAGAAAAACCTCAAAGATTTCCTCTCCAACGACCTTTAATGTTTCCTTCTTTTAATTTCCTTGTTCGCTCTTGATCTATTATTTCTTGATGAGCATCGAGGAAACATTTCACTCAATTTTGCTTTACACTAAAAGTGTAAGTGTGGAGGTATGTCATCTGTTTAGACTTCATGGCTTACTTGTTTCACACATACTCCCATTGAAGCCAGCTGCACAGGTACAAGTAAAGGCGTCAACTCCATCAGTACAATTTCCTCCATTCATACACGGATCAGGAGAACAATCGTTGATATCTGTGCAAATATAGTTCCAAAGACAAGAAATGGATTATAAGTGACTAGAAAATAAATTCCACTTCGACATGTTCATCTTTATTTGGCGGATAACAGGAAAACTAAATCAAAACTGATATCCAGAATGCAAATTAATGACAGTTTAGGATCGAACACTTCATTTATGAAACTATTATATTAAGAAATTTATCAAATGAAGTAAATGAAATATATACATGTATTTTTAATGTTTCAATTTAGTCCAAAATGTTGGCTTTAGAAGGAAAAAAAATTATCCAAAAATCTCATTTGTCTGTCAAACCTTGATGTGCCCATGTAATAAAGGAGATAAGTAAAGCCAGTGATTTTTACTTCGGGATGAAATAGGAGAAAAGGTAGGTAGCAGAAATGTCCTAAGATGGTCTGAGTTTAAAAATACCTTAGCGCAAAAAGTTGAATCGTTATGTTCAGGATGAAATATGCCACTCTTATCATATCCTAACACAAATCTTAATCAATAGAGATCGTTTTGGGAATCACAATATCAACTCTGCTCTACAAATGACCAGGCACTTCCAGTTTCCCATGTGTCTAGTCGAAAATCATCAGAAGTAAAGTTTTCTCATTACTAAACCAGAATGTGGAACACCCTTTCCATCAATTTCTGTCTTTTCACTTCCGTTGACTCTGAGTTAAGAAAAACCTCAAAGATTTCCTCTCCAACGACCTTTAATGTTTCCTTCTTTTAATTTCCTTGTTCGCTCTTGATCTATTATTTCTTGATGAGCATCGAGGAAACATTTCACTCAATTTTGCTTTACACTAAAAGTGTAAGTGTGGAGGTATGTCATCTGTTTAGACTTCATGGCTTACTTGTTTCACACATACTCCCATTGAAGCCAGCTGCACAGGTACAAGTAAAGGCGTCAACTCCATCAGTACAATTTCCTCCATTCATACACGGATCAGGAGAACAATGATTGATATCTGTGCAAATTCAGTTCCAAAGACAATAAATGGATTATAAGTGACTAGAAAATAAATTCCATTTTGACATATTCATCTTTATTTGGCGGATAACAGGAAAACTAAATCAAAACTGATATCCAGAATGCAAATTAATGACAGTTTAGGATCGAACACTTCATTTATGAAACTATTATATTAAGAAATTTATCAAATGAAGTAAATGAAATATATACATGTATATTTAATGTTTCAATTTAGTCCAAAATGTTGGCTTTAGAAAAGAAGAAAAAAATTCCAAAAATCTCATTTGTCTGACAAACCTTGATGTGCCCATGTAATAAAGGAGATAAGTAAAGCCAGTGATTTTTTACTTCGGAATGAAATAGAAGAGAAAAGGTAGGTAGAAATGTCCTAAGATGGTCTGAGTTTAAAAATACCTTAGCGCAAAAAGTTGAATCGTTATGTTCAGGATAAAATATGCCACTCTTATCATATCCTAACACAAATATTAATCAATAGAGATCGTTTTGGGAATCACAATATCAACTCTGCTCTACAAATGACCAGGCACTTCCAGTTTCCCATGTGTCTAGTCGAAAATCATCAGAAGTAAAGTTTTCTCATTACTAAACCAGAATGTGGAACACCCTTTCCATCAATTTCTGTCTTTTCACTTCCGTTGACTCTGAGTTAAGAAAAACCTCAAAGATTTCCTCTCCAACGACCTTTAATGTTTCCTTCTTTTAATTTCCTTGTTCGCTCTTGATCTATTATTTCTTGATGAGCATCGAGGAAACATTTCACTCAATTTTGCTTTACACTAAAAGTGTAAGTGTGGAGGTATGTCATCTGTTTAGACTTCATGGCTTACTTGTTTCACACATACTCCCATTGAAGCCAGCTGCACAGGTACAAGTAAAGGCGTCAACTCCATCAGTACAATTTCCTCCATTCATACACGGATCAGGAGAACAATCGTTGATATCTGTGCAAATATAGTTCCAAAGACAAGAAATGGATTATAAGTGACTAGAAAATAAATTCCACTTCGACATGTTCATCTTTATTTGGCGGATAACAGGAAAACTAAATCAAAACTGATATCCAGAATGCAAATTAATGACAGTTTAGGATCGAACACTTCATTTATGAAACTATTATATTAAGAAATTTATCAAATGAAGTAAATGAAATATATACATGTATTTTTAATGTTTCAATTTAGTCCAAAATGTTGGCTTTAGAAGGAAAAAAAATTATCCAAAAATCTCATTTGTCTGTCAAACCTTGATGTGCCCATGTAATAAAGGAGATAAGTAAAGCCAGTGATTTTTACTTCGGAATGAAATAGGAGAAAAGGTAGGTAGAAATGTCCTAAGATGGTCTGAGTTTAAAAATACCTTAGCGCAAAAAGTTGAATCGTTATGTTCAGGATGAAATATGCCACTCTTATCATATCCTAACACAAATATTAATCAATAGAGATCGTTTTGGGAATCACAATATCAACTCTGCTCTACAAATGACCAGGCACTTCCAGTTTCCCATGTGTCTAGTCGAAAATCATCAGAAAGTTTTCTCATTACTAAACCAGAATGTGGAACACCCTTTCCATCAATTTCTGTCTTTTCACTTCCGTTGACTCTGAGTTAAGAAAAACCTCAAAGATTTCCTCTCCAACGACCTTTAATGTTTCCTTCTTTTAATTTCCTTGTTCGCTCTTGATCTATTATTTCTTGATGAGCATCGAGGAAACATTTCACTCAATTTTGCTTTACACTAAAAGTGTAAGTGTGGAGGTATGTCATCTGTTTAGACTTCATGGCTTACTTGTTTCACACATACTCCCATTGAAGCCAGCTGCACAGGTACAAGTAAAGGCGTCAACTCCATCAGTACAATTTCCTCCATTCATACACGGATCAGGAGAACAATCGTTGATATCTGTGCAAATATAGTTCCAAAGACAATAAATGGATTATAAGTGACTAGAAAATAAATTCCACTTCGACATATTCATCTTTATTTGGCGGATAACAGGAAAACTAAATCAAAACTGATATCCAGAATGCAAATTAATGACAGTTTAGGATCGAACACTTCATTTATGAAACTATTATATTAAGAAATTTATCAAATGAAGTAAATGAAATATATACATGTATTTTAATGTTTCAATTTAGTCCAAAATGTTGGCTTTAGAAGGAAAAAAATTATCCAAAAATCTCATTTGTCTGTCAAACCTTGATGTGCCCATGTAATAAAGGAGATAAGTAAAGCCAGTGATTTTTACTTCGGGATGAAATAGGAGAGAAAAGGTAGGTAGAAATGTCCTAAGATGGTCTGAGTTTAAAAATACCTTAGCGCAAAAAGTTGAATCGTTATGTTCAGGATGAAATATGCCACTCTTATCATATCCTAACACAAATATTAATCAATAGAGATCGTTTTGGGAATCACAATATCAACTCTGCTCTACAAATGACCAGGCACTTCCAGTTTCCCATGTGTCTAGTCGAAAATCATCAGAAGTAAAGTTTTCTCATTACTAAACCAGAATGTGGAACACCCTTTCCATCAATTTCTGTCTTTTCACTTCCGTTGACTCTGAGTTAAGAAAAACCTCAAAGATTTCCTCTCCAACGACCTTTAATGTTTCCTTCTTTTAATTTCCTTGTTCGCTCTTGATCTATTATTTCTTGATGAGCATCGAGGAAACATTTCACTCAATTTTGCTTTACACTAAAAGTGTAAGTGTGAGGTATGTCATCTGTTTAGACTTCATGGCTTACTTGTTTCACACATACTCCCATTGAAGCCAGCTGCACAGGTACAAGTAAAGGCGTCAACTCCATCAGTACAATTTCCTCCATTCATACACGGATTAGAAGAACAATGATTGATATCTGTGCAAATTCAGTTCCAAAGAAAATAAATGGATTATAAGTAACTAGAAAATAAATTCCATTTTGACATATTCATCTTTATTTGGCGGATAACAGGAAAACTAAATCAAAACTGATATCCAGAATGCAAATTAATGACAGTTTAGGATCGAACACTTCATTTATAAAACTATTATATTAAGAAATATATCAAATGAAGTAAATGAAATATATACATGTATATTTAATGTTTCAATTTAGTCCAAAATGTTGGCTTTAGAAAAGAAGAAAAAATTCCAAAAATCTCATTTGTCTGACAAACCTTGATGTGCCCATGTAATAAAGGAGATAAGTAAAGCCAGTGATTTTTTTACTTCGGAATGAAATAGAAGAGAAAAGGTAGGTAGAAATGTCCTAAGATGGTCTGAGTTTAAAAATACCTTAGCGCAAAAAGTTGAATCGTTATGTTCAGGATAAAATATGCCACTCTTATCATATCCTAACACAAATATTAATCAATAGAGATCGTTTTGGGAATCACAATATCAACTCTGCTCTACAAATGACCAGGCACTTCCAGTTTCCCATGTGTCTAGTCGAAAATCATCAGAAGTAAAGTTTTCTCATTACTAAACCAGAATGTGGAACACCCTTTCCATCAATTTCTGTCTTTTCACTTCCGTTGACTCTGAGTTAAGAAAAACCTCAAAGATTTCCTCTCCAACGACCTTTAATGTTTCCTTCTTTTAATTTCCTTGTTCGCTCTTGATCTATTATTTCTTGATGAGCATCGAGGAAACATTTCACTCAATTTTGCTTTACACTAAAAGTGTAAGTGGAGGTATGTCATCTGTTTAGACTTCATGGCTTACTTGTTTCACACATACTCCCATTGAAGCCAGCTGCACAGGTACAAGTAAAGGCGTCAACTCCATCAGTACAATTTCCTCCATTCATACACGGATCAGGAGAACAATCGTTGATATCTGTGCAAATATAGTTCCAAAGACAAGAAATGGATTATAAGTGACTAGAAAATAAATTCCACTTCGACATGTTCATCTTTATTTGGCGGATAACAGGAAAACTAAATCAAAACTGATATCCAGAATGCAAATTAATGACAGTTTAGGATCGAACACTTCATTTATGAAACTATTATATTAAGAAATTTATCAAATGAAGTAAATGAAATATATACATGTATTTTTAATGTTTCAATTTAGTCCAAAATGTTGGCTTTAGAAGGAAAAAAATTATCCAAAAATCTCATTTGTCTGTCAAACCTTGATGTGCCCATGTAATAAAGGAGATAAGTAAAGCCAGTGATTTTTTTACTTCGGGATGAAATAGGAGAGAAAAGGTAAGCAGAAATGTCCTAAGATGGTCTGAGTTTAAAAATACCTTAGCGCAAAAAGTTGAATCGTTATGATCAGGATGAAATATGCCACTCTTATCATATCCTAACACAAATATTAATCAATAGAGATCGTTTTGGGAATCACAATATCAACTCTGCTCTACAAATGACCAGGCACTTCCAGTTTCCCATGTGTCTAGTCGAAAATCATCAGAAAAGTTTTCTCATTACTAAACCAGAATGTGGAACACCCTTTCCATCAATTTCTGTCTTTTCACTTCCGTTGACTCTGAGTTAAGAAAAACCTCAAAGATTTCCTCTCCAACGACCTTTAATGTTTCCTTCTTTTAATTTCCTTGTTCGCTCTTGATCTATTATTTCTTGATGAGCATCGAGGAAACATTTCACTCAATTTTGCTTTACACTAAAAGTGTAAGTGTGGAGGTATGTCATCTGTTTAGACTTCATGGCTTACTTGTTTCACACATACTCCCATTGAAGCCAGCTGCACAGGTACAAGTAAAGGCGTCAACTCCATCAGTACAATTTCCTCCATTCATACACGGATTAGAAGAACAATGATTGATATCTGTGCAAATTCAGTTCCAAAGAAAATAAATGGATTATAAGTAACTAGAAAATAAATTCCATTTTGACATATTCATCTTTATTTGGCGGATAACAGGAAAACTAAATCAAAACTGATATCCAGAATGCAAATTAATGACAGTTTAGGATCGAACACTTCATTTATAAAACTATTATATTAAGAAATATATCAAATGAAGTAAATGAAATATATACATGTATATTTAATGTTTCAATTTAGTCCAAAATGTTGGCTTTAGAAAAAGAAGAAAAAAATTCCAAAAATCTCATTTGTCTGACAAACCTTGATGTGCCCATGTAATAAAGGAGATAAGTAAAGCCAGTGATTTTTACTTCGGAATGAAATAGAAGAGAAAAGGTAGGTAGAAATGTCCTAAGATGGTCTGAGTTTAAAAATACCTTAGCGCAAAAAGTTGAATCGTTATGTTCAGGATAAAATATGCCACTCTTATCATATCCTAACACAAATATTAATCAATAGAGATCGTTTTGGGAATCACAATATCAACTCTGCTCTACAAATGACCAGGCACTTCCAGTTTCCCATGTGTCTAGTCGAAAATCATCAGAGTAAAGTTTTCTCATTACTAAACCAGAATGTGGAACACCCTTTCCATCAATTTCTGTCTTTTCACTTCCGTTGACTCTGAGTTAAGAAAAACCTCAAAGATTTCCTCTCCAACGACCTTTAATGTTTCCTTCTTTTAATTTCCTTGTTCGCTCTTGATCTATTATTTCTTGATGAGCATCGAGGAAACATTTCACTCAATTTTGCTTTACACTAAAAGTGTAAGTGTGGAGGTATGTCATCTGTTTAGACTTCATGGCTTACTTGTTTCACACATACTCCCATTGAAGCCAGCTGCACAGGTACAAGTAAAGGCGTCAACTCCATCAGTACAATTTCCTCCATTCATACACGGATCAGGAGAACAATCGTTGATATCTGTGCAAATATAGTTCCAAAGACAAGAAATGGATTATAAGTGACTAGAAAATAAATTCCACTTCGACATGTTCATCTTTATTTGGCGGATAACAGGAAAACTAAATCAAAACTGATATCCAGAATGCAAATTAATGACAGTTTAGGATCGAACACTTCATTTATGAAACTATTATATTAAGAAATTTATCAAATGAAGTAAATGAAATATATACATGTATTTTTAATGTTTCAATTTAGTCCAAAATGTTGGCTTTAGAAGGAAAAAAATTATCCAAAAATCTCATTTGTCTGTCAAACCTTGATGTGCCCATGTAATAAAGGAGATAAGTAAAGCCAGTGATTTTTTACTTCGGGATGAAATAGAGAGAAAAGGTAGGTAGAAATGTCCTAAGATGGTCTGAGTTTAAAAATACCTTAGCGCAAAAAGTTGAATCGTTATGTTCAGGATAAAATATGCCACTCTTATCATATCCTAACACAAATATTAATCAATAGAGATCGTTTTGGGAATCACAATATCAACTCTGCTCTACAAATGACCAGGCACTTCCAGTTTCCCATGTGTCTAGTCGAAAATCATCAGAAGTAAAGTTTTCTCATTACTAAACCAGAATGTGGAACACCCTTTCCATCAATTTCTGTCTTTTCACTTCCGTTGACTCTGAGTTAAGAAAAACCTCAAAGATTTCCTCTCCAACGACCTTTAATGTTTCCTTCTTTTAATTTCCTTGTTCGCTCTTGATCTATTATTTCTTGATGAGCATCGAGGAAACATTTCACTCAATTTTGCTTTACACTAAAAGTGTAAGTGTGGAGGTATGTCATCTGTTTAGACTTCATGGCTTACTTGTTTCACACATACTCCCATTGAAGCCAGCTGCACAGGTACAAGTAAAGGCGTCAACTCCATCAGTACAATTTCCTCCATTCATACACGGATCAGGAGAACAATCGTTGATATCTGTGCAAATATAGTTCCAAAGACAAGAAATGGATTATAAGTGACTAGAAAATAAATTCCACTTCGACATGTTCATCTTTATTTGGCGGATAACAGGAAAACTAAATCAAAACTGATATCCAGAATGCAAATTAATGACAGTTTAGGATCGAACACTTCATTTATGAAACTATTATATTAAGAAATTTATCAAATGAAGTAAATGAAATATATACATGTATTTTTAATGTTTCAATTTAGTCCAAAATGTTGGCTTTAGAAGGAAAAAAATTATCCAAAAATCTCATTTGTCTGTCAAACCTTGATGTGCCCATGTAATAAAGGAGATAAGTAAAGCCAGTGATTTTTTTACTTCGGATGAAATAGGAGAAAAGGTAAGCAGAAATGTCCTAAGATGGTCTGAGTTTAAAAATACCTTAGCGCAAAAAGTTGAATCGTTATGTTCAGGATGAAATATGCCACTCTTATCATATCCTAACACAAATATTAATCAATAGAGATCGTTTTGGGAATCACAATATCAACTCTGCTCTACAAATGACCAGGCACTTCCAGTTTCCCATGTGTCTAGTCGAAAATCATCAGAAGTAAAGTTTTCTCATTACTAAACCAGAATGTGGAACACCCTTTCCATCAATTTCTGTCTTTTCACTTCCGTTGACTCTGAGTTAAGAAAAACCTCAAAGATTTCCTCTCCAACGACCTTTAATGTTTCCTTCTTTTAATTTCCTTGTTCGCTCTTGATCTATTATTTCTTGATGAGCATCGAGGAAACATTTCACTCAATTTTGCTTTACACTAAAAGTGTAAGTGGAGGTATGTCATCTGTTTAGACTTCATGGCTTACTTGTTTCACACATACTCCCATTGAAGCCAGCTGCACAGGTACAAGTAAAGGCGTCAACTCCATCAGTACAATTTCCTCCATTCATACACGGATTAGAAGAACAATGATTGATATCTGTGCAAATTCAGTTCCAAAGAAAATAAATGGATTATAAGTAACTAGAAAATAAATTCCATTTTGACATATTCATCTTTATTTGGCGGATAACAGGAAAACTAAATCAAAACTGATATCCAGAATGCAAATTAATGACAGTTTAGGATCGAACACTTCATTTATGAAACTATTATATTAAGAAATATATCAAATGAAGTAAATGAAATATATACATGTATATTTAATGTTTCAATTTAGTCCAAAATGTTGGCTTTAGAAAAGAAGAAAAAATTCCAAAAATCTCATTTGTCTGACAAACCTTGATGTGCCCATGTAATAAAGGAGATAAGTAAAGCCAGTGATTTTTTTACTTCGGAATGAAATAGAAGAGAAAAGGTAGGTAGAAATGTCCTAAGATGGTCTGAGTTTAAAAATACCTTAGCGCAAAAAGTTGAATCGTTATGTTCAGGATAAAATATGCCACTCTTATCATATCCTAACACAAATCTTAATCAATAGAGATCGTTTTGGGAATCACAATATCAACTCTGCTCTACAAATGACCAGGCACTTCCAGTTTCCCATGTGTCTAGTCGAAAATCATCAGAAGTAAAGTTTTCTCATTACTAAACCAGAATGTGGAACACCCTTTCCATCGAATTTCTGTCTTTTCACTTCCGTTGACTCTGAGTTAAGAAAAACCTCAAAGATTTCCTCTCCAACGACCTTTAATGTTTCCTTCTTTTAATTTCCTTGTTCGCTCTTGATCTATTATTTCTTGATGAGCATCGAGGAAACATTTCACTCAATTTTGCTTTACACTAAAAGTGTAAGTGGAGGTATGTCATCTGTTTAGACTTCATGGCTTACTTGTTTCACACATACTCCCATTGAAGCCAGCTGCACAGGTACAAGTAAAGGCGTCAACTCCATCAGTACAATTTCCTCCATTCATACACGGATCAGGAGAACAATCGTTGATATCTGTGCAAATATAGTTCCAAAGACAAAAATGGATTATAAGTGACTAGAAAATAAATTCCACTTCGACATGTTCATCTTTATTTGGCGGATAACAGGAAAACTAAATCAAAACTGATATCCAGAATGCAAATTAATGACAGTTTAGGATCGAACACTTCATTTATGAAACTATTATATTAAGAAATTTATCAAATGAAGTAAATGAAATATATACATGTATTTTTAATGTTTCAATTTAGTCCAAAATGTTGGCTTTAGAAGGAAAAAAATTATCCAACAAATCTCATTTGTCTGTCAAACCTTGATGTGCCCATGTTATAAAGGAGATAAGTAAAGCCAGTGATTTTTTTACTTCGGGATGAAATAGGAGAAAAGGTAAGCAGAAATGTCCTAAGATGGTCTGAGTTTAAAAATACCTTAGCGCAAAAAGTTGAATCGTTATGATCAGGATGAAATATGCCACTCTTATCATATCCTAACACAAATCTTAATCAATAGAGATCGTTTTGGGAATCACAATATCAACTCTGCTCTACAAATGACCAGGCACTTCCAGTTTCCCATGTGTCTAGTCGAAAATCATCAGAAAAAGTTTTCTCATTACTAAACCAGAATGTGGAACACCCTTTCCATCGAATTTCTGTCTTTTCACTTCCGTTGACTCTGAGTTAAGAAAAACCTCAAAGATTTCCTCTCCAACGACCTTTAATGTTTCCTTCTTTTAATTTCCTTGTTTGCTCTTGATCTATTATTTCTTGATGAGCATCGAGGAAACATTTCACTCAATTTAGCTTTACAATAAAAGTGTAAGTGGAGGTATGTCATCTGTTTAGACTTCATGGCTTACTTGTTTCACACATACTCCCATTGAAGCCAGCTGCACAGGTACAAGTAAAGGCGTCAACTCCATCAGTACAATTTCCTCCATTCATACACGGATTAGAAGAACAATGATTGATATCTGTGCAAATTCAGTTCCAAAGAAAATAAATGGATTATAAGTAACTAGAAAATAAATTCCATTTTGACATATTCATCTTTATTTGGCGGATAACAGGAAAACTAAATCAAAACTGATATCCAGAATGCAAATTAATGACAGTTTAGGATCGAACACTTCATTTATAAAACTATTATATTAAGAAATATATCAAATGAAGTAAATGAAATATATACATGTATATTTAATGTTTCAATTTAGTCCAAAATGTTGGCTTTAGAAAAGAAGAAAAATTCCAAAAATCTCATTTGTCTGACAAACCTTGATGTGCCCATGTAATAAAGGAGATAAGTAAAGCCAGTGATTTTTTTACTTCGGAATGAAATAGAAGAGAAAAGGTAGGTAGAAATGTCCTAAGATGGTCTGAGTTTAAAAATACCTTAGCGCAAAAAGTTGAATCGTTATGTTCAGGATAAAATATGCCACTCTTATCATATCCTAACACAAATCTTAATCAATAGAGATCGTTTTGGGAATCACAATATCAAGTCCGCTCTACAAATGACCAGGCACTTCCAGTTTCCCATGTGTCTAGTCGAAAATCATCAGAAGTAAAGTTTTCTCATTACTAAACCAGAATGTGGAACACCCTTTCCATCGAATTTCTGTCTTTTCACTTCCGTTGACTCTGAGTTAAGAAAACCTCAAAGATTTCCTCTCCAACGACCTTTAATGTTTCCTTCTTTTAATTTCCTTGTTTGCTCTTGATCTATTATTTCTTGATGAGCATCGAGGAAACATTTCACTCAATTTAGCTTTACAATAAAAGTGTAAGTGGAGGTATGTCATCTGTTTAGACTTCATGGCTTACTTGTTTCACACATACTCCCATTGAAGCCAGCTGCACAGGTACAAGTAAAGGCGTCAACTCCATCAGTACAATTTCCTCCATTCATACACGGATCAGGAGAACAATCGTCGATATCTGTGCAAATATAGTTCCAAAGACAATAAATGGATTATAAGTGACTAGAAAATAAATTCCACTTCGACATGTTCATCTTTATTTGGCGGATAACAGGAAAACTAAATCAAAACTGATATCCAGAATGCAAATTAATGACAGTTTAGGATCGAACACTTCATTTATGAAACTATTATATTAAGAAATTTATCAAATGAAGTAAATGAAATATATACATGTATTTTTAATGTTTCAATTTAGTCCAAAATGTTGGCTTTAGAAGGAAAAAAATTATCCAAAAATCTCATTTGTCTGTCAAACCTTGATGTGCCCATGTTATAAAGGAGATAAGTAAAGCCAGTGATTTTTTTACTTCGGGATGAAATAGAGAGAAAAGGTAAGCAGAAATGTCCTAAGATGGTCTGAGTTTAAAAATACCTTAGCGCAAAAAGTTGAATCGTTATGATCAGGATGAAATATGCCACTCTTATCATATCCTAACACAAATCTTAATCAATAGAGATCGTTTTGGGAATCACAATATCAAGTCCGCTCTACAAATGACCAGGCACTTCCAGTTTCCCATGTGTCTAGTCGAAAATCATCAGAAAGAGTTTTTCTCATTACTAAACCAGAATGTGGAACACCCTTTCCATCGAATTTCTGTCTTTTCACTTCCGTTGACTCTGAGTTAAGAAAACCTCAAAGATTTCCTCTCCAACGACCTTTAATGTTTCCTTCTTTTAATTTCCTTGTTTGCTCTTGATCTATTATTTCTTGATGAGCATCGAGGAAACATTTCACTCAATTTAGCTTTACAATAAAAGTGTAAGTGGAGGTTTGTCATCTGTTTAGACTTGATGGCTTACTTGTTTCACACATACTCCCATTGAAGCCAGCTGCACAGGTACAAGTAAAGGCGTCAACTCCATCAGTACAATTTCCTCCATTCATACACGGATTAGAAGAACAATGATTGATATCTGTGCAAATTCAGTTCCAAAGAAAATAGATGGATTATAAGTAACTAGAAAATAAATTCCATTTTGACATATTCATCTTTATTTGGCGGATAACAGGAAAACTAAATCAAAACTGATATCCAGAATGCAAATTAATGACAGTTTAGGATCGAACACTTCATTTATAAAACTATTATATTAAGAAATATATCAAATGAAGTAAATGAAATATATACATGTATATTTAATGTTTCAATTTAGTCCAAAATGTTGGCTTTAGAAAAAGAAGAAAAAAATTCCAAAAATCTCATTTGTCTGACAAACCTTGATGTGCCCATGTAATAAAGGAGATAAGTAAAGCCAGTGATTTTTTTACTTCGGAATGAAATAGAAGAGAAAAGGTAGGTAGAAATGTCCTAAGATGGTCTGAGTTTAAAAATACCTTAGCGCAAAAAGTTGAATCGTTATGTTCAGGATAAAATATGCCACTCTTATCATATCCTAACACAAATCTTAATCAATAGAGATCGTTTTGGGAATCACAATATCAAGTCCGCTCTACAAATGACCAGGCACTTCCAGTTTCCCATGTGTCTAGTCGAAAATCATCAGAAGTAAAGTTTTTCTCATTACTAAACCAGAATGTGGAACACCCTTTCCATCGAATTTCTGTCTTTTCACTTCCGTTGACTCTGAGTTAAGAAAAACCTCAAAGATTTCCTCTCCAACGACCTTTAATGTTTCCTTCTTTTAATTTCCTTGTTTGCTCTTGATCTATTATTTCTTGATGAGCATCGAGGAAACATTTCACTCAATTTAGCTTTACAATAAAAGTGTAAGTGGAGGTATGTCATCTGTTTAGACTTCATGGCTTACTTGTTTCACACATACTCCCATTGAAGCCAGCTGCACAGGTACAAGTAAAGGCGTCAACTCCATCAGTACAATTTCCTCCATTCATACACGGATCAGGAGAACAATCGTCGATATCTGTGCAAATATAGTTCCAAAGACAAGAAATGGATTATAAGTGACTAGAAAATAAATTCCACTTCGACATGTTCATCTTTATTTGGCGGATAACAGGAAAACTAAATCAAAACTGATATCCAGAATGCAAATTAATGACAGTTTAGGATCGAACACTTCATTTATGAAACTATTATATTAAGAAATTTATCAAATGAAGTAAATGAAATATATACATGTATTTTTAATGTTTCAATTTAGTCCAAAATGTTGGCTTTAGAAGGAAAAAAAATTATCCAAAAAATCTCATTTGTCTGTCAAACCTTGATGTGCCCATGTTATAAAGGAGATAAGTAAAGCCAGTGATTTTTTTACTTCGGGATGAAATAGGAGAGAAAAGGTAAGCAGAAATGTCCTAAGATGGTCTGAGTTTAAAAATACCTTAGCGCAAAAAGTTGAATCGTTATGATCAGGATGAAATATGCCACTCTTATCATATCCTAACACAAATCTTAATCAATAGAGATCGTTTTGGGAATCACAATATCAAGTCCGCTCTACAAATGACCAGGCACTTCCAGTTTCCCATGTGTCTAGTCGAAAATCATCAGAAAGTTTTTCTCATTACTAAACCAGAATGTGGAACACCCTTTCCATCGAATTTCTGTCTTTTCACTTCCGTTGACTCTGAGTTAAGAAAAACCTCAAAGATTTCCTCTCCAACGACCTTTAATGTTTCCTTCTTTTAATTTCCTTGTTTGCTCTTGATCTATTATTTCTTGATGAGCATCGAGGAAACATTTCACTCAATTTAGCTTTACAATAAAAGTGTAAGTGGAGGTATGTCATCTGTTTAGACTTCATGGCTTACTTGTTTCACACATACTCCCATTGAAGCCAGCTGCACAGGTACAAGTAAAGGCGTCAACTCCATCAGTACAATTTCCTCCATTCATACACGGATTAGAAGAACAATGATTGATATCTGTGCAAATTCAGTTCCAAAGAAAATAAATGGATTATAAGTAACTAGAAAATAAATTCCATTTTGACATATTCATCTTTATTTGGCGGATAACAGGAAAACTAAATCAAAACTGATATCCAGAATGCAAATTAATGACAGTTTAGGATCGAACACTTCATTTATAAAACTATTATATTAAGAAATATATCAAATGAAGTAAATGAAATATATACATGTATATTTAATGTTTCAATTTAGTCCAAAATGTTGGCTTTAGAAAAGAAGAAAAAAATTCCAAAAATCTCATTTGTCTGACAAACCTTGATGTGCCCATGTAATAAAGGAGATAAGTAAAGCCAGTGATTTTTTTACTTCGGAATGAAATAGAAGAGAAAAGGTAGGTAGAAATGTCCTAAGATGGTCTGAGTTTAAAAATACCTTAGCGCAAAAAGTTGAATCGTTATGTTCAGGATGAAATATGCCACTCTTATCATATCCTAACACAAATCTTAATCAATAGAGATCGTTTTGGGAATCACAATATCAAGTCCGCTCTACAAATGACCAGGCACTTCCAGTTTCCCATGTGTCTAGTCGAAAATCATCAGAAAGAGTTTTTCTCATTACTAAACCAGAATGTGGAACACCCTTTCCATCGAATTTCTGTCTTTTCACTTCCGTTGACTCTGAGTTAAGAAAAACCTCAAAGATTTCCTCTCCAACGACCTTTAATGTTTCCTTCTTTTAATTTCCTTGTTTGCTCTTGATCTATTATTTCTTGATGAGCATCGAGGAAACATTTCACTCAATTTAGCTTTACAATAAAAGTGTAAGTGGAGGTATGTCATCTGTTTAGACTTGATGGCTTACTTGTTTCACACATACTCCCATTGAAGCCAGCTGCACAGGTACAAGTAAAGGCGTCAACTCCATCAGTACAATTTCCTCCATTCATACACGGATTAGAAGAACAATGATTGATATCTGTGCAAATTCAGTTCCAAAGAAAATAGATGGATTATAAGTAACTAGAAAATAAATTCCATTTTGACATATTCATCCTTATTTGGCGGATAACAGGAAAACTAAATCAAAACTGATATCCAGAATGCAAATTAATGACAGTTTAGGATCGAACACTTCATTTATAAAACTATTATATTAAGAAATATATCAAATGAAGTAAATGAAATATATACATGTATATTTAATGTTTCAATTTAGTCCAAAATGTTGGCTTTAGAAAAAGAAGAAAAAATTCCAAAAATCTCATTTGTCTGACAAACCTTGATGTGCCCATGTAATAAAGGAGATAAGTAAAGCCAGTGATTTTTTTACTTCGGAATGAAATAGAAGAGAAAAGGTAGGTAGAAATGTCCTAAGATGGTCTGAGTTTAAAAATACCTTAGCGCAAAAAGTTGAATCGTTATGTTCAGGATAAAATATGCCACTCTTATCATATCCTAACACAAATCTTAATCAATAGATATCGTTTTGGGAATCACAATATCAAGTCCGCTCTACAAATGACCAGGCACTTCCAGTTTCCCATGTGTCTAGTCGAAAATCATCAGAAGTAAAGTTTTTCTCATTACTAAACCAGAATGTGGAACACCCTTTCCATCGAATTTCTGTCTTTTCACTTCCGTTGACTCTGAGTTAAGAAAACCTCAAAGATTTCCTCTCCAACGACCTTTAATGTTTCCTTCTTTTAATTTCCTTGTTTGCTCTTGATCTATTATTTCTTGATGAGCATCGAGGAAACATTTCACTCAATTTAGCTTTACAATAAAAGTGTAAGTGGAGGTATGTCATCTGTTTAGACTTCATGGCTTACTTGTTTCACACATACTCCCATTGAAGCCAGCTGCACAGGTACAAGTAAAGGCGTCAACTCCATCAGTACAATTTCCTCCATTCATACACGGATCAGGAGAACAATCGTCGATATCTGTGCAAATATAGTTCCAAAGACACGAAATGGATTATAAGTGACTAGAAAATCAATTCCACTTCGACATGTTCATCTTTATTTGGCGGATAACAGGAAAACTAAATCAAAACTGATATCCAGAATGCAAATTAATGACAGTTTAGGATCGAACACTTCATTTATGAAACTATTATATTAAGAAATTTATCAAATGAAGTAAATGAAATATATACATGTATTTTTAATGTTTCAATTTAGTCCAAAATGTTGGCTTTAGAAGGAAAAAAAATTATCCAAAAAATCTCATTTGTCTGTCAAACCTTGATGTGCCCATGTTATAAAGGAGATAAGTAAAGCCAGTGATTTTTTTACTTCGGGATGAAATAGGAGAGAAAAGGTAAGCAGAAATGTCCTAAGATGGTCTGAGTTTAAAAATACCTTGGCGCAAAAAGTTGAATCGTTATGATCAGGATGAAATATGCCACTCTTATCATATCCTAACACAAATCTTAATCAATAGAGATCGTTTTGGGAATCACAATATCAAGTCCGCTCTACAAATGACCAGGCACTTCCAGTTTCCCATGTGTCTAGTCGAAAATCATCAGAAAGAGTTTTTCTCATTACTAAACCAGAATGTGGAACACCCTTTCCATCGAATTTCTGTCTTTTCACTTCCGTTGACTCTGAGTTAAGAAAACCTCAAAGATTTCCTCTCCAACGACCTTTAATGTTTCCTTCTTTTAATTTCCTTGTTTGCTCTTGATCTATTATTTCTTGATGAGCATCGAGGAAACATTTCACTCAATTTAGCTTTATAATAAAAGTGTACCGTAATTAACGGTGTATTAACCGCACTTTTTTTACCGCCGGCAAACATCAAAAGTCGGGGTGCGGTTTATACACCGTTACAGACATGCATCATGCTGCAAACTCTAGGTATGTTACAATCTCCGCTCAGCAGCGGTCAAATTGTTTCACCGAGAGTGCTCGCGCTTAGGAGAGGATTGGGGGATATCCCCAAAATGATATGGACAAATATCCTGAAGTTTTTGGCTTAGTTAGATACCATCGTCCTGAAAGTGACACTCATTTTCAACGCTTTTCAAATCAACCATCGCCCACTGACCTTGTCCTGAATAGAGGGCACATTGCTACATTTTGTTTATCATGTTGTCAGCGGTCCAGAAATGAGTCCCAGGTCAGCATAAATTATCATCCTTAATCTAGACCACTCCCTAAAAAGATGAAGCATAAGGCTAGCTACATGACTGTATGCATCCTCAAAATACTCATGTCCCTGTCAGAGTGCCCATCCAACATGCTCTATCATGATTGGTCTGTTTGTCTGTCAATTAAAAACAACGATCACATGTAAGGCACATGCTGTACGCTTAACCAAGATTTGCATATATTTTGGAATGTGCTGAGTGATTGATACATGTACGCGGACAGACAATAAACTTTTGAACCTTTGAACCCTGATCAAAGAAACCGCGGTGTAATGTTACACCCAGCTGGGCGCCAGCTGTCTTTGATAGGGAATGTTTTTGTATTCTAAATTTCTGCGACATGATGGTGAAAGAAATATGAGAGGTGAATGAATTTTGGGGAGGGATCGAGAGACAATATAAAAAGAAACTTCAGAAAGAAAAGAAAACATGAAAACTACATTAAGTAAATAATTCTGTACTTTTTAAAGAAAAGGGAGAGATGGAAGGAAGAATGATGATAATGAAGATAACTTCTTTTCCTAGTCTCGTCTTCAGAGTTGTTTCAATAATTGAATGAAATTATAATCATGAATCAACCTTCTTTCTTAAAAATAAAGGAGCAACAAATGTTTTTATTTTATTTAAAGAGATAGATTTGATGATTTATAATTATAATGTTATTCAGAGACTTCTCGAAAAGGGGATTATGTTGTATAATTTTTAAATACTATTATTAATTCAATGAATCGTATTGTTGTGAGCCTATCAGCCTAGGTCATTTTAATAAGTGTTAAACAAAACAAAAACAACAACAATAAGTGTAACAATCTCGGACAAATTTTACAATATAAATAATAACATAAATATATATTGTAGTGTTTTAATTTATGTATTCTGAAAAATTACCAAAAAAAATTATTCAATCTATTAAAAATAAACATTTAAAAGAACAGTGATGGATGAGCCTGAGCTGCCATCTCTGTGTATTATAACGTATACATCGGTAAATACAATATGGCAGCTTTCATGAATCTCAACTTTAGAAAACAACACTCGTACTCGGCAAGTCTTAAAAAATAATAATTTAATGTACAATTGTAATCATGATTCTTGTACAATTGCAAATAAAACATGATTAACGACGGAAATATGAATGTAAGTACTTCACAAATAGTTCCGTTTACTTTTAATGTGAAATTAGTGCCGGTCGAAAGCAGTATTTTTCATCGGGAGTGGTGGGAGAAAATCCCCCGTGCTGGTCGGCCCAGCGTCCGCCCAGTGCAGTGTCTACTACTATTCTTACTATCAATCAGCGGTGACCTTGGCAAAAGTGATTAATTTTCGTTTAACCGAAAACCGTCTGGTTTCGACTAGCAGTTAAACGGAATTGTAAATATCCATGATGTTACAGCACTAGTTTTAACATATTTTTTTCTTCCTGCGGGCGAAAAAAAAAAAGTCTTAGAATTTTTTTTTTTTTTTTTTGAGGGCGAAAAAGAGGGGTGCGGTTAATACACGAGGGCGGTTAATACACCGTTAATTACGGTAAGTGGAGGTTTGTCATCTGTTTAGACTTGATGGCTTACTTGTTTCACACATACTCCCATTGAAGCCAGCTGCACAGGTACAAGTAAAGGCGTCAACTCCATCAGTACAATTTCCTCCATTCATACACGGATTAGAAGAACAATGATTGATATCTGTGCAAATTCAGTTCCAAAGAAAATAGATGGATTATACGTAACTAGAAAATAAATTCCATTTTGACATATTCATCCTTATTTGGCGGATAACAGGAAAACTAAATCAAAACTGATATCCAGAATGCAAATTAATGACAGTTTAGGATCGAACACTTCATTTATAAAACTATTATATTAAGAAACATATCAAATGAAGTAAATGAAATATATACATGTATATTTAATGTTTCAATTTAGTCCAAAATGTTGGCTTTAGAAAAAGAAGAAAAAAATTCCAAAAATCTCATTTGTCTGACAAACCTTGATGTGCCCATGTAATAAAGGAGATAAGTAAAGCCAGTGATTTTTTACTTCGGAATGAAATAGAAGAGAAAAGGTAGGTAGAAATGTCCTAAGATGGTCTGAGTTTAAAAATACCTTAGCGCAAAAAGTTGAATCGTTATGTTCAGGATAAAATATGCCACTCTTATCATATCCTAACACAAATCTTAATCAATAGATATCGTTTTGGGAATCACAATATCAAGTCCGCTCTACAAATGACCAGGCACTTCCAGTTTCCCATGTGTCTAGTCGAAAATCATCAGAAGTAAAGTTTTCTCATTACTAAACCAGAATGTGGAACACCCTTTCCATCGAATTTCTGTCTTTTCACTTCCGTTGACTCTGAGTTAAGAAAAACCTCAAAGATTTCCTCTCCAACGACCTTCAATGTTTCCTTCTTTTAATTTCCTTGTTTGCTCTTGATCTATTATTTCTTGATGAGCATCGAGGAAACATTTCACTCAATTTAGCTTTACAATAAAAGTGTAAGTGGAGGTATGTCATCTGTTTAGACTTCATGGCTTACTTGTTTCACACATACTCCCATTGAAGCCAGCTGCACAGGTACAAGTAAAGGCGTCAACTCCATCAGTACAATTTCCTCCATTCATACACGGATCAGGAGAACAATCGTCGATATCTGTGCAAATATAGTTCCAAAGACACGAAATGGATTATAAGTGACTAGAAAATCAATTCCACTTCGACATGTTCATCTTTATTTGGCGGATAACAGGAAAACTAAATCAAAACTGATATCCAGAATGCAAATTAATGACAGTTTAGGATCGAACACTTCATTTATGAAACTATTATATTAAGAAATTTATCAAATGAAGTAAATGAAATATATACATGTATTTTTAATGTTTCAATTTAGTCCAAAATGTTGGCTTTAGAAGGAAAAAAATTATCCAACAAATCTCATTTGTCTGTCAAACCTTGATGTGCCCATGTTATAAAGGAGATAAGTAAAGCCAGTGATTTTTTTACTTCGGGATGAAATAGAGAGAAAAGGTAAGCAGAAATGTCCTAAGATGGTCTGAGTTTAAAAATACCTTGGCGCAAAAAGTTGAATCGTTATGATCAGGATGAAATATGCCACTCTTATCATATCCTAACACAAATCTTAATCAATAGAGATCGTTTTGGGAATCACAATATCAAGTCCGCTCTACAAATGACCAGGCACTTCCAGTTTCCCATGTGTCTAGTCGAAAATCATCAGAAAGAGTTTTCTCATTACTAAACCAGAATGTGGAACACCCTTTCCATCGAATTTCTGTCTTTTCACTTCCGTTGACTCTGAGTTAAGAAAAACCTCAAAGATTTCCTCTCCAACGACCTTTAATGTTTCCTTCTTTTAATTTCCTTGTTTGCTCTTGATCTATTATTTCTTGATGAGCATCGAGGAAACATTTCACTCAATTTAGCTTTACAATAAAAGTGTAAGTGGAGGTTTGTCATCTGTTTAGACTTGATGGCTTACTTGTTTCACACATACTCCCATTGAAGCCAGCTGCACAGGTACAAGTAAAGGCGTCAACTCCATCAGTACAATTTCCTCCATTCATACACGGATTAGAAGAACAATGATTGATATCTGTGCAAATTCAGTTCCAAAGAAAATAGATGGATTATACGTAACTAGAAAATAAATTCCATTTTGACATATTCATCTTTATTTGGCGGATAACAGGAAAACTAAATCAAAACTGATATCCAGAATGCAAATTAATGACAGTTTAGGATCGAACACTTCATTTATAAAACTATTATATTAAGAAATATATCAAATGAAGTAAATGAAATATATACATGTATATTTAATGTTTCAATTTAGTCCAAAATGTTGGCTTTAGAAAAGAAGAAAAAAATTCCAAAAATCTCATTTGTCTGACAAACCTTGATGTGCCCATGTAATAAAGGAGATAAGTAAAGCCAGTGATTTTTACTTCGGAATGAAATAGAAGAGAAAAGGTAGGTAGAAATGTCCTAAGATGGTCTGAGTTTAAAAATACCTTAGCGCAAAAAGTTGAATCGTTATGTTCAGGATGAAATATGCCACTCTTATCATATCCTAACACAAATCTTAATCAATAGAGATCGTTTTGGGAATCACAATATCAAGTCCGCTCTACAAATGACCAGGCACTTCCAGTTTCCCATGTGTCTAGTCGAAAATCATCAGAAAGAGTTTTCTCATTACTAAACCAGAATGTGGAACACCCTTTCCATCAATTTCTGTCTTTTCACTTCCGTTGACTCTGAGTTAAGAAAAACCTCAAAGATTTCCTCTCCAACGACCTTTAATGTTTCCTTCTTTTAATTTCCTTGTTTGCTCTTGATCTATTATTTCTTGATGAGCATCGAGGAAACATTTCACTCAATTTAGCTTTACAATAAAAGTGTAAGTGGAGGTTTGTCATCTGTTTAGACTTGATGGCTTACTTGTTTCACACATACTCCCATTGAAGCCAGCTGCACAGGTACAAGTAAAGGCGTCAACTCCATCAGTACAATTTCCTCCATTCATACACGGATTAGAAGAACAATGATTGATATCTGTGCAAATTCAGTTCCAAAGAAAATAGATGGATTATACGTAACTAGAAAATAAATTCCATTTTGACATATTCATCTTTATTTGGCGGATAACAGGAAAACTAAATCAAAACTGATATCCAGAATGCAAATTAATGACAGTTTAGGATCGAACACTTCATTTATAAAACTATTATATTAAGAAATATATCAAATGAAGTAAATGAAATATATACATGTATATTTAATGTTTCAATTTAGTCCAAAATGTTGGCTTTAGAAAAAGAAGAAAAAATTCCAAAAATCTCATTTGTCTGACAAACCTTGATGTGCCCATGTAATAAAGGAGATAAGTAAAGCCAGTGATTTTTTTACTTCGGAATGAAATAGAAGAGAAAAGGTAGGTAGAAATGTCCTAAGATGGTCTGAGTTTAAAAATACCTTAGCGCAAAAAGTTGAATCGTTATGTTCAGGATAAAATATGCCACTCTTATCATATCCTAACACAAATCTTAATCAATAGAGATCGTTTTGGGAATCACAATATCAAGTCCGCTCTACAAATGACCAGGCACTTCCAGTTTCCCATGTGTCTAGTCGAAAATCATCAGAAGTAAAGTTTTTCTCATTACTAAACCAGAATGTGGAACACCCTTTCCATCAATTTCTGTCTTTTCACTTCCGTTGACTCTGAGTTAAGAAAACCTCAAAGATTTCCTCTCCAACGACCTTTAATGTTTCCTTCTTTTAATTTCCTTGTTTGCTCTTGATCTATTATTTCTTGATGAGCATCGAGGAAACATTTCACTCAATTTAGCTTTACAATAAAAGTGTAAGTGGAGGTATGTCATCTGTTTAGACTTCATGGCTTACTTGTTTCACACATACTCCCATTGAAGCCAGCTGCACAGGTACAAGTAAAGGCGTCAACTCCATCAGTACAATTTCCTCCATTCATACACGGATCAGGAGAACAATCGTCGATATCTGTGCAAATATAGTTCCAAAGACACGAAATGGATTATAAGTGACTAGAAAATAAATTCCACTTCGACATGTTCATCTTTATTTGGCGGATAACAGGAAAACTAAATCAAAACTGATATCCAGAATGCAAATTAATGACAGTTTAGGATCGAACACTTCATTTATGAAACTATTATATTAAGAAATTTATCAAATGAAGTAAATGAAATATATACATGTATTTTTAATGTTTCAATTTAGTCCAAAATGTTGGCTTTAGAAGGAAAAAAAATTATCCAAAAAATCTCATTTGTCTGTCAAACCTTGATGTGCCCATGTTATAAAGGAGATAAGTAAAGCCAGTGATTTTTTTACTTCGGGATGAAATAGGAGAGAAAAGGTAAGCAGAAATGTCCTAAGATGGTCTGAGTTTAAAAATACCTTAGCGCAAAAAGTTGAATCGTTATGATCAGGATGAAATATGCCACTCTTATCATATCCTAACACAAATCTTAATCAATAGAGATCGTTTTGGGAATCACAATATCAAGTCCGCTCTACAAATGACCAGGCACTTCCAGTTTCCCATGTGTCTAGTCGAAAATCATCAGAAAGAGTTTTCTCATTACTAAACCAGAATGTGGAACACCCTTTCCATCGAATTTCTGTCTTTTCACTTCCGTTGACTCTGAGTTAAGAAAACCCTCAAAGATTTCCTCTCCAACGACCTTTAATGTTTCCTTCTTTTAATTTCCTTGTTTGCTCTTGATCTATTATTTCTTGATGAGCATCGAGGAAACATTTCACTCAATTTAGCTTTACAATAAAAGTGTAAGTGGAGGTATGTCATCTGTTTAGACTTCATGGCTTACTTGTTTCACACATACTCCCATTGAAGCCAGCTGCACAGGTACAAGTAAAGGCGTCAACTCCATCAGTACAATTTCCTCCATTCATACACGGATTAGAAGAACAATGATTGATATCTGTGCAAATTCAGTTCCAAAGAAAATAGATGGATTATAAGTAACTAGAAAATAAATTCCATTTTGACATATTCATCTTTATTTGGCGGATAACAGGAAAACTAAATCAAAACTGATATCCAGAATGCAAATTAATGACAGTTTAGGATCGAACACTTCATTTATAAAACTATTATATTAAGAAATATATCAAATGAAGTAAATGAAATATATACATGTATATTTAATGTTTCAATTTAGTCCAAAATGTTGGCTTTAGAAAAGAAGAAAAAAATTCCAAAAATCTCATTTGTCTGACAAACCTTGATGTGCCCATGTAATAAAGGAGATAAGTAAAGCCAGTGATTTTTTTACTTCGGAATGAAATAGAAGAGAAAAGGTAGGTAGAAATGTCCTAAGATGGTCTGAGTTTAAAAATACCTTAGCGCAAAAAGTTGAATCGTTATGTTCAGGATAAAATATGCCACTCTTATCATATCCTAACACAAATCTTAATCAATAGAGATCGTTTTGGGAATCACAATATCAAGTCCGCTCTACAAATGACCAGGCACTTCCAGTTTCCCATGTGTCTAGTCGAAAATCATCAGAAGTAAAGTTTTCTCATTACTAAACCAGAATGTGGAACACCCTTTCCATCGAATTTCTGTCTTTTCACTTCCGTTGACTCTGAGTTAAGAAAAACCTCAAAGATTTCCTCTCCAACGACCTTTAATGTTTCCTTCTTTTAATTTCCTTGTTTGCTCTTGATCTATTATTTCTTGATGAGCATCGAGGAAACATTTCACTCAATTTAGCTTTACAATAAAAGTGTAAGTGGAGGTATGTCATCTGTTTAGACTTCATGGCTTACTTGTTTCACACATACTCCCATTGAAGCCAGCTGCACAGGTACAAGTAAAGGCGTCAACTCCATCAGTACAATTTCCTCCATTCATACACGGATCAGGAGAACAATCGTCGATATCTGTGCAAATATAGTTCCAAAGACAACGAAATGGATTATAAGTGACTAGAAAATAAATTCCACTTCGACATGTTCATCTTTATTTGGCGGATAACAGGAAAACTAAATCAAAACTGATATCCAGAATGCAAATTAATGACAGTTTAGGATCGAACACTTCATTTATGAAACTATTATATTAAGAAATTTATCAAATGAAGTAAATGAAATATATACATGTATTTTTAATGTTTCAATTTAGTCCAAAATGTTGGCTTTAGAAGGAAAAAAAATTATCCAAAAAATCTCATTTGTCTGTCAAACCTTGATGTGCCCATGTTATAAAGGAGATAAGTAAAGCCAGTGATTTTTTTACTTCGGGATGAAATAGGAGAGAAAAGGTAAGCAGAAATGTCCTAAGATGGTCTGAGTTTAAAAATACCTTAGCGCAAAAAGTTGAATCGTTATGATCAGGATGAAATATGCCACTCTTATCATACCCTAACACAAATCTTAATCAATAGAGATCGTTTTGGGAATCACAATATCAACTCTGCTCTACAAATGACCAGGCACTTCCAGTTTCCCATGTGTCTAGTCGAAAATCATCAGAAAAAGTTTTTCTCATTACTAAACCAGAATGTGGAACACCCTTTCCATCGAATTTCTGTCTTTTCACTTCCGTTGACTCTGAGTTAAGAAAACCTCAAAGATTTCCTCTCCAACGACCTTTAATGTTTCCTTCTTTTAATTTCCTTGTTTGCTCTTGATCTATTATTTCTTGATGAGCATCGAGGAAACATTTCACTCAATTTAGCTTTACAATAAAAGTGTAAGTGGAGGTATGTCATCTGTTTAGACTTCATGGCTTACTTGTTTCACACATACTCCCATTGAAGCCAGCTGCACAGGTACAAGTAAAGGCGTCAACTCCATCAGTACAATTTCCTCCATTCATACACGGATCAGGAGAACAATCGTCGATATCTGTGCAAATATAGTTCCAAAGACAAGAAATGGATTATAAGTGACTAGAAAATAAATTCCACTTGACATGTTCATCTTTATTTGGCGGATAACAGGAAAACTAAATCAAAACTGATATCCAGAATGCAAATTAATGACAGTTTAGGATCGAACACTTCATTTATGAAACTATTATATTAAGAAATTTATCAAATGAAGTAAATGAAATATATACATGTATTTTTAATGTTTCAATTTAGTCCAAAATGTTGGCTTTAGAAGGAAAAAAATTATCCAACAAATCTCATTTGTCTGTCAAACCTTGATGTGCCCATGTTATAAAGGAGATAAGTAAAGCCAGTGATTTTTTTACTTCGGGATGAAATAGAGAGAAAAGGTAAGCAGAAATGTCCTAAGATGGTCTGAGTTTAAAAATACCTTAGCGCAAAAAGTTGAATCGTTATGATCAGGATGAAATATGCCACTCTTATCATATCCTAACACAAATCTTAATCAATAGAGATCGTTTTGGGAATCACAATATCAACTCTGCTCTACAAATGACCAGGCACTTCCAGTTTCCCATGTGTCTAGTCGAAAATCATCAGAAAGAGTTTTCTCATTACTAAACCAGAATGTGGAACACCCTTTCCATCGAATTTCTGTCTTTTCACTTCCGTTGACTCTGAGTTAAGAAAACCTCAAAGATTTCCTCTCCAACGACCTTTAATGTTTCCTTCTTTTAATTTCCTTGTTTGCTCTTGATCTATTATTTCTTGATGAGCATCGAGGAAACATTTCACTCAATTTTGCTTTACACTAAAAGTGTAAGTGGAGGTATGTCATCTGTTTAGACTTCATGGCTTACTTGTTTCACACATACTCCCATTAAAGCCAGCTGCACAGGTACAAGTAAAAGCGTCAACTCCATCAGTACAATTTCCTCCATTCATACACGGATCAGAGAACAATGATTGATATCTGTGCAAATATAGTTCCAAAGACAATAAATGGATTATAAGTGACTAGAAAATAAATTCCACTTCGACATGTTCATCTTTATTTGGCGGATAACAGGAAAACTAAATCAAAACTGATATCCAGAATGCAAATTAATGACAGTTTAGGATCGAACACTTCATTTATGAAACTATTATATTAAGAAATTTATCAAATGAAGTAAATGAAATATATACATGTATATTTAATGTTTCAATTTAGTCCAAAATGTTGGCTTTAGAAAAAGAAGAAAAAATTCCAAAAATCTCATTTGTCTGACAAACCTTGATGTGCCCATGTAATAAAGGAGATAAGTAAAGCCAGTGATTTTTTTACTTCGAATGAAATAGAAGAGAAAAGGTAGGTAGAAATGTCCTAAGATGGTCTGAGTTTAAAAATACCTTAGCGCAAAAAGTTGAATCGTTATGTTCAGGATAAAATATGCCACTCTTATCATATCCTAACACAAATATTAATCAATAGAGATCGTTTTGGGAATCACAATATCAACTCTGCTCTACAAATGACCAGGCACTTCCAGTTTCCCATGTGTCTAGTCGAAAATCATCAGAAGTAAAGTTTTTCTCATTACTAAACCAGAATGTGGAACACCCTTTCCATCGAATTTCTGTCTTTTCACTTCCGTTGACTCTGAGTTAAGAAAACCTCAAAGATTTCCTCTCCAACGACCTTTAATGTTTCCTTCTTTAATTTCCTTGTTCGCTCTTGATCTATTATTTCTTGATGAGCATCGAGGAAACATTTCACTCAATTTTGCTTTACACTAAAAGTGTAAGTGTGGAGGTATGTCATCTGTTTAGACTTCATGGCTTACTTGTTTCACACATACTCCCATTGAAGCCAGCTGCACAGGTACAAGTAAAGGCGTCAACTCCATCAGTACAATTTCCTCCATTCATACACGGATCAGAGAACAATCGTTGATATCTGTGCAAATATAGTTCCAAAGACAAGAAATGGATTATAAGTGACTAGAAAATAAATTCCACTTCGACATGTTCATCTTTATTTGGCGGATAACAGGAAAACTAAATCAAAACTGATATCCAGAATGCAAATTAATGACAGTTTAGGATCGAACACTTCATTTATGAAACTATTATATTAAGAAATTTATCAAATGAAGTAAATGAAATATATACATGTATTTTTAATGTTTCAATTTAGTCCAAAATGTTGGCTTTAGAAGGAAAAAAATTATCCAAAAATCTCATTTGTCTGTCAAACCTTGATGTGCCCATGTTATAAAGGAGATAAGTAAAGCCAGTGATTTTTTTACTTGGATGAAATAGAGAGAAAAGGTAAGCAGAAATGTCCTAAGATGGTCTGAGTGTAAAAATACCTTAGCGCAAAAAGTTGAATCGTTATGATCAGGATGAAATATGCCACTCTTATCATATCCTAACACAAATATTATTCAATAGAGATCGTTTTTCGAATCACAATATCAACTCTGCTCTACAAATGACCAGGCACTTCCAGTTTCCCATGTGTCTAGTCGAAAATCATCAGAAAAAGTTTTTCTCATTACTAAACCAGAATGTGGAACACCCTTTCCATCGAATTTCTGTCTTTTCACTTCCGTTGACTCTGAGTTAAGAAAACCTCAAAGATTTCCTCTCCAACGACCTTTAATGTTTCCTTCTTTAATTTCCTTGTTTGCTCTTGATCTATTATTTGTTGATGAGCATCGAGGAAACATTTCACTCAATTTTGCTTTACAATAAAAGTGTAAGTGGAGGTATGTCATCTGTTTAGACTTCATGGCTTACTTGTTTCACACATACTCCCATTGAAGCCAGCTGCACAGGTACAAGTAAAGGCGTCAACTCCATCAGTACAATTTCCTCCATTCATACACGGATCAGAGAACAATCGTTGATATCTGTGCAAATATAGTTCCAAAGACAATAAATGGATTATAAGTGACTAGAAAATAAATTCCACTTCGACATGTTCATCTTTATTTGGCGGATAACAGGAAAACTAAATCAAAACTGATATCCAGAATGCAAATTAATGACAGTTTAGGATCGAACACTTCATTTATGAAACTATTATATTAAGAAATTTATCAAATGAAGTAAATGAAATATATACATGTATTTTTAATGTTTCAATTTAGTCCAAAATGTTGGCTTTAGAAGGAAAAAATTATCCAAAAATCTCATTTGTCTGTCAAACCTTGATGTGCCCATGTAATAAAGGAGATAAGTAAAGCCAGTGATTTTTTTACTTCGGGATGAAATAGGAGAGAAAAGGTAAGCAGAAATGTCCTAAGATGGTCTGAGTTTAAAAATACCTTAGCGCAAAAAGTTGAATCGTTATGATCAGGATGAAATATGCCACTCTTATCATATCCTAACACAAATCTTAATCAATAGAGATCGTTTTGGGAATCACAATATCAACTCTGCTCTACAAATGACCAGGCACTTCCAGTTTCCCATGTGTCTAGTCGAAAATCATCAGAAAAAGTTTTTCTCATTACTAAACCAGAATGTGGAACACCCTTTCCATCGAATTTCTGTCTTTTCACTTCCGTTGACTCTGAGTTAAGAAAACCTCAAAGATTTCCTCTCCAACGACCTTTAATGTTTCCTTCTTTAATTTCCTTGTTCGCTCTTGATCTATTATTTCTTGATGAGCATCGAGGAAACATTTCACTCAATTTTGCTTTACACTAAAAGTGTAAGTGTGGAGGTATGTCATCTGTTTAGACTTCATGGCTTACTTGTTTCACACATACTCCCATTGAAGCCAGCTGCACAGGTACAAGTAAAGGCGTCAACTCCATCAGTACAATTTCCTCCATTCATACACGGATCAGAGAACAATCGTTGATATCTGTGCAAATATAGTTCCAAAGACAAGAAATGGATTATAAGTGACTAGAAAATAAATTCCACTTCGACATGTTCATCTTTATTTGGCGGATAACAGGAAAACTAAATCAAAACTGATATCCAGAATGCAAATTAATGACAGTTTAGGATCGAACACTTCATTTATGAAACTATTATATTAAGAAATTTATCAAATGAAGTAAATGAAATATATACATGTATATTTAATGTTTCAATTTAGTCCAAAATGTTGGCTTTAGAAAAAGAAAAAAAAATCCAAAAATCTCATTTGTCTGACAAACCTTGATGTGCCCATGTAATAAAGGAGATAAGTAAAGCCAGTGATGTTTTTACTGAATGAAATAGAAGAGAAAAGGTAGGTAGAAATGTCCTAAGATGGTCTGAGTTTAAAAATACCTTAGCGCAAAAAGTTGAATCGTTATGTTCAGGATAAAATATGCCACTCTTATCATATCCTAACACAAATATTAATCAATAGAGATCGTTTTGGGAATCACAATATCAACTCTGCTCTACAAATGACCAGGCACTTCCAGTTTCCCATGTGTCTAGTCGAAAATCATCAGAAGTAAAGTTTTCTCATTACTAAACCAGAATGTGGAACACCCTTTCCATCGAATTTCTGTCTTTTCACTTCCGTTGACTCTGAGTTAAGAAAAACCTCAAAGATTTCCTCTCCAACGACCTTTAATGTTTCCTTCTTTTAATTTCCTTGTTCGCTCTTGATCTATTATTTCTTGATGAGCATCGAGGAAACATTTCACTCAATTTTGCTTTACACTAAAAGTGTAAGTGTGGAGGTATGTCATCTGTTTAGACTTCATGGCTTACTTGTTTCACACATACTCCCATTGAAGCCAGCTGCACAGGTACAAGTAAAGGCGTCAACTCCATCAGTACAATTTCCTCCATTCATACACGGATCAGGAGAACAATCGATTGATATCTGTGCAAATATAGTTCCAAAGACAAGAAATGGATTATAAGTGACTAGAAAATAAATTCCACTTCGACATGTTCATCTTTATTTGGCGGATAACAGGAAAACTAAATCAAAACTGATATCCAGAATGCAAATTAATGACAGTTTAGGATCGAACACTTCATTTATGAAACTATTATATTAAGAAATTTATCAAATGAAGTAAATGAAATATATACATGTATATTTAATGTTTCAATTTAGTCCAAAATGTTGGCTTTAGAAGGAAAAAAATCCAAAAATCTCATTTGTCTGTCAAACCTTGATGTGCCCATGTAATAAAGGAGATAAGTAAAGCCAGTGATTTTTTTACTTCGGGACGAAATAGAAGAGAAAAGGTAGGTAGAAATGTCCTAAGATGGTCTGAGTTTAAAAATACCTTAGCGCAAAAAGTTGAATCGTTATGTTCAGGATGAAATATGCCACTCTTATCATATCCTAACACAAATATTAATCAATAGAGATCGTTTTGGGAATCACAATATCAACTCTGCTCTACAAATGACCAGGCACTTCCAGTTTCCCATGTGTCTAGTCGAAAATCATCAGAAAAAGTTTTTCTCATTACTAAACCAGAATGTGGAACACCCTTTCCATCGAATTTCTGTCTTTTCACTTCCGTTGACTCTGAGTTAAGAAAAACCTCAAAGATTTCCTCTCCAACGACCTTTAATGTTTCCTTCTTTTAATTTCCTTGTTCGCTCTTGATCTATTATTTCTTGATGAGCATCGAGGAAACATTTCACTCAATTTTGCTTTACACTAAAAGTGTAAGTGGAGGTATGTCATCTGTTTAGACTTCATGGCTTACTTGTTTCACACATACTCCCATTGAAGCCAGCTGCACAGGTACAAGTAAAGGCGTCAACTCCATCAGTACAATTTCCTCCATTCATACACGGATTAGAAGAACAATGATTGATATCTGTGCAAATTCAGTTCCAAAGAAAATAAATGGATTATAAGTAACTAGAAAATAAATTCCATTTTGACATATTCATCTTTATTTGGCGGATAACAGGAAAACTAAATCAAAACTGATATCCAGAATGCAAATTAATGACAGTTTAGGATCGAACACTTCATTTATGAAACTATTATATTAAGAAATTTATCAAATGAAGTAAATGAAATATATACATGTATTTTTAATGTTTCAATTTAGTCCAAAATGTTGGCTTTAGAAGGAAAAAAAATTATCCAAAAATCTCATTTGTCTGTCAAACCTTGATGTGCCCATGTAATAAAGGAGATAAGTAAAGCCAGTGATTTTTTTACTTCAGGATGAAATAGGAGAGAAAAGGTAAGCAGAAATGTCCTAAGATGGTCTGAGTTTAAAAATACCTTAGCGCAAAAAGTTGAATCGTTATGTTCAGGATAAAATATGCCACTCTTATCATATCCTAACACAAATATTAATCAATAGAGATCGTTTTGGGAATCACAATATCAACTCTGCTCTACAAATGACCAGGCACTTCCAGTTTCCCATGTGTCTAGTCGAAAATCATCAGAAGTAAAGTTTTCTCATTACTAAACCAGAATGTGGAACACCCTTTCCATCGAATTTCTGTCTTTTCACTTCCGTTGACTCTGAGTTAAGAAAAACCTCAAAGATTTCTCTCCAACGACCTTTAATGTTTCCTTCTTTAATTTCCTTGTTCGCTCTTGATCTATTATTTCTTGATGAGCATCGAGGAAACATTTCACTCAATTTTGCTTTACACTAAAAGTGTAAGTGGAGGTATGTCATCTGTTTAGACTTCATGGCTTACTTGTTTCACACATACTCCCATTGAAGCCAGCTGCACAGGTACAAGTAAAGGCGTCAACTCCATCAGTACAATTTCCTCCATTCATACACGGATTAGAAGAACAATGATTGATATCTGTGCAAATTCAGTTCCAAAGAAAATAAATGGATTATAAGTAACTAGAAAATAAATTCCATTTTGACATATTCATCTTTATTTGGCGGATAACAGGAAAACTAAATCAAAACTGATATCCAGAATGCAAATTAATGACAGTTTAGGATCGAACACTTCATTTATAAAACTATTATATTAAGAAATATATCAAATGAAGTAAATGAAATATATACATGTATATTTAATGTTTCAATTTAGTCCAAAATGTTGGCTTTAGAAAAAGAAGAAAAAATTCCAAAAATCTCATTTGTCTGACAAACCTTGATGTGCCCATGTAATAAAGGAGATAAGTAAAGCCAGTGATTTTTTTACTTCGGAATGAAATAGAAGAGAAAAGGTAGGTAGAAATGTCCTAAGATGGTCTGAGTTTAAAAATACCTTAGCGCAAAAAGTTGAATCGTTATGTTCAGGATAAAATATGCCACTCTTATCATATCCTAACACAAATATTAATCAATAGAGATCGTTTTGGGAATCACAATATCAACTCTGCTCTACAAATGACCAGGCACTTCCAGTTTCCCATGTGTCTAGTCGAAAATCATCAGAAGTAAAGTTTTTCTCATTACTAAACCAGAATGTGGAACACCCTTTCCATCGAATTTCTGTCTTTTCACTTCCGTTGACTCTGAGTTAAGAAAACCCTCAAAGATTTCCTCTCCAACGACCTTTAATGTTTCCTTCTTTAATTTCCTTGTTCGCTCTTGATCTATTATTTCTTGATGAGCATCGAGGAAACATTTCACTCAATTTTGCTTTACACTAAAAGTGTAAGTGTGGAGGTATGTCATCTGTTTAGACTTCATGGCTT
This sequence comes from Mesocentrotus franciscanus, assembly GCA_037976565.1. NCBI lineage: Eukaryota > Metazoa > Echinodermata > Echinoidea > Camarodonta > Strongylocentrotidae > Mesocentrotus > Mesocentrotus franciscanus. The sequence goes on along the minus strand of CP137679.1, from coordinate 332,583 downwards.
ACTTGTTTCACACATACTCCCATTGAAGCCAGCTGCACAGGTACAAGTAAAGGCGTCAACTCCATCAGTACAATTTCCTCCATTCATACACGGATCAGGAGAACAATGATTGATATCTGTGCAAATATAGTTCCAAAGACAAGAAATGGATTATAAGTGACTAGAAAATAAATTCCACTCTGACATATTCATCTTTATTTGGCGGATAACAGGAAAACTAAATCAAAACTGATATCCAGAATGCAAATTAATGACAGTTTAGGATCGAACACTTCATTTATGAAACTATTATATTAAGAAATTTATCAAATGAAGTAAATGAAATATATACATGTATATTTAATGTTTCAATTTAGTCCAAAATGTTGGCTTTAGAAGAAAAAAAAATTCCAAAAATCTCATTTGTCTGTCAAACCTTGATGTGCCCATGTAATAAAGGAGATAAGTAAAGCCAGTGATTTTTTACTTGAATGAAATAGAAGAGAAAAGGTAGGTAGAAATGTCCTAAGATGGTCTGAGTTTAAAAATACCTTAGCGCAAAAAGTTGAATCGTTATGTTCAGGATAAAATATGCCACTCTTATCATATCCTAACACAAATATTAATCAATAGAGATCGTTTTGGGAATCACAATATCAACTCTGCTCTACAAATGACCAGGCACTTCCAGTTTCCCATGTGTCTAGTCGAAAATCATCAGAAGTAAAGTTTTTCTCATTACTAAACCAGAATGTGGAACACCCTTTCCATCGAATTTCTGTCTTTTCACTTCCGTTGACTCTGAGCTAAGAAAACCTCAAAGATTTCCTCTCCAACGACCTTTAATGTTTCCTTCTTTAATTTCCTTGTTCGCTCTTGATCTATTATTTCTTGATGAGCATCGAGGAAACATTTCACTCAATTTTGCTTTACACTAAAAGTGTAAGTGTGGAGGTATGTCATCTGTTTAGACTTCATGGCTTACTTGTTTCACACATACTCCCATTGAAGCCAGCTGCACAGGTACAAGTAAAGGCGTCAACTCCATCAGTACAATTTCCTCCATTCATACACGGATTAGAAGAACAATGATTGATATCTGTGCAAATTCAGTTCCAAAGAAAATAAATGGATTATAAGTAACTAGAAAATAAATTCCATTTTGACATATTCATCTTTATTTGGCGGATAACAGGAAAACTAAATCAAAACTGATATCCAGAATGCAAATTAATGACAGTTTAGGATCGAACACTTCATTTATGAAACTATTATATTAAGAAATATATCAAATGAAGTAAATGAAATATATACATGTATATTTAATGTTTCAATTTAGTCCAAAATGTTGGCTTTAGAAAAAGAAGAAAAAAATTCCAAAAATCTCATTTGTCTGACAAACCTTGATGTGCCCATGTAATAAAGGAGATAAGTAAAGCCAGTGATTTTTTTACTTCGAATGAAATAGAAGAGAAAAGGTAGGTAGAAATGTCCTAAGATGGTCTGAGTTTAAAAATACCTTAGCGCAAAAAGTTGAATCGTTATGTTCAGGATAAAATATGCCACTCTTATCATATCCTAACACAAATATTAATCAATAGAGATCGTTTTGGGAATCACAATATCAACTCTGCTCTACAAATGACCAGGCACTTCCAGTTTCCCATGTGTCTAGTCGAAAATCATCAGAAGTAAAGTTTTTCTCATTACTAAACCAGAATGTGGAACACCCTTTCCATCGAATTTCTGTCTTTTCACTTCCGTTGACTCTGAGCTAAGAAAAACCTCAAAGATTTCCTCTCCAACGACCTTTAATGTTTCCTTCTTTTAATTTCCTTGTTCGCTCTTGATCTATTATTTCTTGATGAGCATCGAGGAAACATTTCACTCAATTTTGCTTTACACTAAAAGTGTAAGTGGAGGTATGTCATCTGTTTAGACTTCATGGCTTACTTGTTTCACACATACTCCCATTAAAGCCAGCTGCACAGGTACAAGTAAAGGCGTCAACTCCATCAGTACAATTTCCTCCATTCATACACGGATCAGAAGAACAATGATTGATATCTGTGCAAATTAGTTCCAAAGAAAATAAATGGATTATAAGTGACTAGAAAATAAATTCCATTTTGACATGTTCATCTTTATTTGGCGGATAACAGGAAAACTAAATCAAAACTGATATCCAGAATGCAAATTAATGACAGTTTAGGATCGAACACTTCATTTATGAAACTATTATATTAAGAAATTTATCAAATGAAGTAAATGAAATATATACATGTATTTTTAATGTTTCAATTTAGTCCAAAATGTTGGCTTTAGAAGGAAAAAAAATTATCCAAAAATCTCATTTGTCTGTCAAACCTTGATGTGCCCATGTAATAAAGGAGATAAGTAAAGCCAGTGATTTTTTTACTTCGGGATGAAATAGAGAGAAAAGGTAAGTAGAAATGTCCTAAGATGGTCTGAGTTTAAAAATACCTTAGCAAAAAGTTGAATCGTTATGTTCAGGATAAAATATGCCACTCTTATCATATCCTAACACAAATATTAATCAATAGAGATCGTTTTGGGAATCACAATATCAACTCTGCTCTACAAATGACCAGGCACTTCCAGTTTCCCATGTGTCTAGTCGAAAATCATCAGAAGTAAAGTTTTCTCATTACTAAACCAGAATGTGGAACACCCTTTCCATCGAATTTCTGTCTTTTCACTTCCGTTGACTCTGAGCTAAGAAAACCTCAAAGATTTCCTCTCCAACGACCTTTAATGTTTCCTTCTTTTAATTTCCTTGTTCGCTCTTGATCTATTATTTCTTGATGAGCATCGAGGAAACATTTCACTCAATTTTGCTTTACACTAAAAGTGTAAGTGTGGAGGTATGTCATCTGTTTAGACTTCATGGCTTACTTGTTTCACACATACTCCCATTGAAGCCAGCTGCACAGGTACAAGTAAAGGCGTCAACTCCATCAGTACAATTTCCTCCATTCATACACGGATTAGAAGAACAATGATTGATATCTGTGCAAATTCAGTTCCAAAGAAAATAAATGGATTATAAGTAACTAGAAAATAAATTCCATTTTGACATATTCATCTTTATTTGGCGGATAACAGGAAAACTAAATCAAAACTGATATCCAGAATGCAAATTAATGACAGTTTAGGATCGAACACTTCATTTATGAAACTATTATATTAAGAAATATATCAAATGAAGTAAATGAAATATATACATGTATATTTAATGTTTCAATTTAGTCCAAAATGTTGGCTTTAGAAAAAGAAAAAAATTCCAAAAATCTCATTTGTCTGACAAACCTTGATGTGCCCATGTAATAAAGGAGATAAGTAAAGCCAGTGATTTTTACTTCGGAATGAAATAGAAGAGAAAAGGTAGGTAGAAATGTCCTAAGATGGTCTGAGTTTAAAAATACCTTAGCGCAAAAAGTTGAATCGTTATGTTCAGGATAAAATATGCCACTCTTATCATATCCTAACACAAATATTAATCAATAGAGATCGTTTTGGGAATCACAATATCAACTCTGCTCTACAAATGACCAGGCACTTCCAGTTTCCCATGTGTCTAGTCGAAAATCATCAGAAGTAAAGTTTTTCTCATTACTAAACCAGAATGTGGAACACCCTTTCCATCGAATTTCTGTCTTTTCACTTCCGTTGACTCTGAGCTAAGAAAAACCTCAAAGATTTCCTCTCCAACGACCTTTAATGTTTCCTTCTTTTTGTTCGCTCTTGATCTATTATTTCTTGATGAGCATCGAGGAAACATTTACTCAATTTTGCTTTACACTAAAAGTGTAAGTGAGGTATGTCATCTGTTTAGACTTCATGGCTTACTTGTTTCACACATACTCCCATTGAAGCCAGCTGCACAGGTACAAGTAAAGGCGTCAACTCCATCAGTACAATTTCCTCCATTCATACACGGATTAGAAGAACAATGATTGATATCTGTGCAAATTCAGTTCCAAAGAAAATAAATGGATTATAAGTAACTAGAAAATAAATTCCATTTTGACATATTCATCTTTATTTGGCGGATAACAGGAAAACTAAATCAAAACTGATATCCAGAATGCAAATTAATGACAGTTTAGGATCGAACACTTCATTTATGAAACTATTATATTAAGAAATTTATCAAATGAAGTAAATGAAATATATACATGTATTTTTAATGTTTCAATTTAGTCCAAAATGTTGGCTTTAGAAGGAAAAAAATTATCCAACAAATCTCATTTGTCTGTCAAACCTTGATGTGCCCATGTTATAAAGGAGATAAGTAAAGCCAGTGATTTTTTTACTTCGATGAAATAGGAGAGAAAAGGTAAGCAGAAATGTCCTAAGATGGTCTGAGTTTAAAAATACCTTAGCGCAAAAAGTTGAATCGTTATGTTCAGGATAAAATATGCCACTCTTATCATATCCTAACACAAATATTAATCAATAGAGATCGTTTTGGGAATCACAATATCAACTCTGCTCTACAAATGACCAGGCACTTCCAGTTTCCCATGTGTCTAGTCGAAAATCATCAGAAGTAAAGTTTTTCTCATTACTAAACCAGAATGTGGAACACCCTTTCCATCGAATTTCTGTCTTTTCACTTCCGTTGACTCTGAGCTAAGAAAAACCTCAAAGATTTCCTCTCCAACGACCTTTAATGTTTCCTTCTTTTAATTTCCTTGTTCGCTCTTGATCTATTATTTCTTGATGAGCATCGAGGAAACATTTCACTCAATTTTGCTTTACACTAAAAGTGTAAGTGTGGAGGTATGTCATCTGTTTAGACTTCATGGCTTACTTGTTTCACACATACTCCCATTGAAGCCAGCTGCACAGGTACAAGTAAAGGCGTCAACTCCATCAGTACAATTTCCTCCATTCATACACGGATTAGAAGAACAATGATTGATATCTGTGCAAATTCAGTTCCAAAGAAAATAAATGGATTATAAGTAACTAGAAAATAAATTCCATTTTGACATATTCATCTTTATTTGGCGGATAACAGGAAAACTAAATCAAAACTGATATCCAGAATGCAAATTAATGACAGTTTAGGATCGAACACTTCATTTATAAAACTATTATATTAAGAAATATATCAAATGAAGTAAATGAAATATATACATGTATATTTAATGTTTCAATTTAGTCCAAAATGTTGGCTTTAGAAAAAGAAGAAAAAAATTCCAAAAATCTCATTTGTCTGACAAACCTTGATGTGCCCATGTAATAAAGGAGATAAGTAAAGCCAGTGATTTTTTTACTCGAATGAAATAGAAGAGAAAAGGTAGGTAGAAATGTCCTAAGATGGTCTGAGTTTAAAAATACCTTAGCGCAAAAGTTGAATCGTTATGTTCAGGATAAAATATGCCACTCTTATCATATCCTAACACAAATATTAATCAATAGAGATCGTTTTGGGAATCACAATATCAACTCTGCTCTACAAATGACCAGGCACTTCCAGTTTCCCATGTGTCTAGTCGAAAATCATCAGAAGTAAAGTTTTTCTCATTACTAAACCAGAATGTGGAACACCCTTTCCATCGAATTTCTGTCTTTTCACTTCCGTTGACTCTGAGCTAAGAAAACCTCAAAGATTTCCTCTCCAACGACCTTTAATGTTTCCTTCTTTAATTTCCTTGTTCGCTCTTGATCTATTATTTCTTGATGAGCATCGAGGAAACATTTCACTCAATTTTGCTTTACACTAAAAGTGTAAGTGTGGAGGTATGTCATCTGTTTAGACTTCATGGCTTACTTGTTTCACACATACTCCCATTGAAGCCAGCTGCACAGGTACAAGTAAAGGCGTCAACTCCATCAGTACAATTTCCTCCATTCATACACGGATCAGGAGAACAATCGTTGATATCTGTGCAAATATAGTTCCAAAGACAAGAAATGGATTATAAGTGACTAGAAAATAAATTCCACTTGACATGTTCATCTTTATTTGGCGGATAACAGGAAAACTAAATCAAAACTGATATCCAGAATGCAAATTAATGACAGTTTAGGATCGAACACTTCATTTATGAAACTATTATATTAAGAAATTTATCAAATGAAGTAAATGAAATATATACATGTATTTTAATGTTTCAATTTAGTCCAAAATGTTGGCTTTAGAAGGAAAAAAATTCCAAAAATCTCATTTGTCTGTCAAACCTTGATGTGCCCATGTTATAAAGGAGATAAGTAAAGCCAGTGATTTTTTTACTTCGGGATGAAATAGGAGAGAAAAGGTAAGCAGAAATGTCCTAAGATGGTCTGAGTTTAAAAATACCTTAGCGCAAAAAGTTGAATCGTTATGTTCAGGATAAAATATGCCACTCTTATCATATCCTAACACAAATATTAATCAATAGAGATCGTTTTGGGAATCACAATATCAACTCTGCTCTACAAATGACCAGGCACTTCCAGTTTCCCATGTGTCTAGTCGAAAATCATCAGAAGTAAAGTTTTCTCATTACTAAACCAGAATGTGGAACACCCTTTCCATCAATTTCTGTCTTTTCACTTCCGTTGACTCTGAGCTAAGAAAAACCTCAAAGATTTCTCTCCAACGACCTTTAATGTTTCCTTCTTTTAATTTCCTTGTTCGCTCTTGATCTATTATTTCTTGATGAGCATCGAGGAAACATTTCACTCAATTTTGCTTTACACTAAAAGTGTAAGTGTGGAGGTATGTCATCTGTTTAGACTTCATGGCTTACTTGTTTCACACATACTCCCATTGAAGCCAGCTGCACAGGTACAAGTAAAGGCGTCAACTCCATCAGTACAATTTCCTCCATTCATACACGGATTAGAAGAACAATGATTGATATCTGTGCAAATTCAGTTCCAAAGAAAATAAATGGATTATAAGTAACTAGAAAATAAATTCCATTTTGACATATTCATCTTTATTTGGCGGATAACAGGAAAACTAAATCAAAACTGATATCCAGAATGCAAATTAATGACAGTTTAGGATCGAACACTTCATTTATAAACTATTATATTAAGAAATATATCAAATGAAGTAAATGAAATATATACATGTATATTTAATGTTTCAATTTAGTCCAAAATGTTGGCTTTAGAAAAGAAGAAAAATTCCAAAAATCTCATTTGTCTGACAAACCTTGATGTGCCCATGTAATAAAGGAGATAAGTAAAGCCAGTGATTTTTTTACTGGAATGAAATAGAAGAGAAAAGGTAGGTAGAAATGTCCTAAGATGGTCTGAGTTTAAAAATACCTTAGCGCAAAAGTTGAATCGTTATGTTCAGGATAAAATATGCCACTCTTATCATATCCTAACACAAATATTAATCAATAGAGATCGTTTGGGAATCACAATATCAACTCTGCTCTACAAATGACCAGGCACTTCCAGTTTCCCATGTGTCTAGTCGAAAATCATCAGAAGTGAAGTTTTTCTCATTACTAAACCAGAATGTGGAACACCCTTTCCATCGAATTTCTGTCTTTTCACTTCCGTTGACTCTGAGCTAAGAAAACCTCAAAGATTTCCTCTCCAACGACCTTTAATGTTTCCTTCTTTTAATTTCCTTGTTCGCTCTTGATCTATTATTTCTTGATGAGCATCGAGGAAACATTTCACTCAATTTTGCTTTACACTAAAAGTGTAAGTGTGGAGGTATGTCATCTGTTTAGACTTCATGGCTTACTTGTTTCACACATACTCCCATTGAAGCCAGCTGCACAGGTACAAGTAAAGGCGTCAACTCCATCAGTACAATTTCCTCCATTCATACACGGATCAGGAGAACAATCGTTGATATCTGTGCAAATATAGTTCCAAAGACAAGAAATGGATTATAAGTGACTAGAAAATAAATTCCACTTCGACATGTTCATCTTTATTTGGCGGATAACAGGAAAACTAAATCAAAACTGATATCCAGAATGCAAATTAATGACAGTTTAGGATCGAACACTTCATTTATGAAACTATTATATTAAGAAATTTATCAAATGAAGTAAATGAAATATATACATGTATTTTTAATGTTTCAATTTAGTCCAAAATGTTGGCTTTAGAAGGAAAAAAAATTATCCAAAAATCTCATTTGTCTGTCAAACCTTGATGTGCCCATGTAATAAAGGAGATAAGTAAAGCCAGTGATTTTTTTACTTGGATGAAATAGAGAGAAAAGGTAGGTAGAAATGTCCTAAGATGGTCTGAGTTTAAAAATACCTTAGCGCAAAAGTTGAATCGTTATGTTCAGGATAAAATATGCCACTCTTATCATATCCTAACACAAATATTAATCAATAGAGATCGTTTTGGGAATCACAATATCAACTCTGCTCTACAAATGACCAGGCACTTCCAGTTTCCCATGTGTCTAGTCGAAAATCATCAGAAGTAAAGTTTTTCTCATTACTAAACCAGAATGTGGAACACCCTTTCCATCGAATTTCTGTCTTTTCACTTCCGTTGACTCTGAGTTAAGAAAAACCTCAAAGATTTCCTCTCCAACGACCTTTAATGTTTCCTTCTTTTAATTTCCTTGTTCGCTCTTGATCTATTATATCTTGATGAGCATCGAGGAAACATTTCACTCAATTTTGCTTTACACTAAAAGTGTAAGTGTGGAGGTATGTCATCTGTTTAGACTTCATGGCTTACTTGTTTCACACATACTCCCATTGAAGCCAGCTGCACAGGTACAAGTAAAGGCGTCAACTCCATCAGTACAATTTCCTCCATTCATACACGGATTAGAAGAACAATGATTGATATCTGTGCAAATTCAGTTCCAAAGAAAATAAATGGATTATAAGTAACTAGAAAATAAATTCCATTTTGACATATTCATCTTTATTTGGCGGATAACAGGAAAACTAAATCAAAACTGATATCCAGAATGCAAATTAATGACAGTTTAGGATCGAACACTTCATTTATAAAACTATTATATTAAGAAATATATCAAATGAAGTAAATGAAATATATACATGTATATTTAATGTTTCAATTTAGTCCAAAATGTTGGCTTTAGAAAAAGAAAAAAATTCCAAAAATCTCATTTGTCTGACAAACCTTGATGTGCCCATGTAATAAAGGAGATAAGTAAAGCCAGTGATTTTTTACTTCGGAATGAAATAGAAGAGAAAAGGTAGGTAGAAATGTCCTAAGATGGTCTGAGTTTAAAAATACCTTAGCGCAAAAAGTTGAATCGTTATGTTCAGGATAAAATATGCCACTCTTATCATATCCTAACACAAATATTAATCAATAGAGATCGTTTTGGGAATCACAATATCAACTCTGCTCTACAAATGACCAGGCACTTCCAGTTTCCCATGTGTCTAGTCGAAAATCATCAGAAGTAAAGTTTTTCTCATTACTAAACCAGAATGTGGAACACCCTTTCCATCGAATTTCTGTCTTTTCACTTCCGTTGACTCTGAGCTAAGAAAAACCTCAAAGATTTCCTCTCCAACGACCTTTAATGTTTCCTTCTTTAATTTCCTTGTTCGCTCTTGATCTATTATTTCTTGATGAGCATCGAGGAAACATTTCACTCAATTTTGCTTTACACTAAAAGTGTAAGTGTGGAGGTATGTCATCTGTTTAGACTTCATGGCTTACTTGTTTCACACATACTCCCATTGAAGCCAGCTGCACAGGTACAAGTAAAGGCGTCAACTCCATCAGTACAATTTCCTCCATTCATACACGGATCAGAGAACAATCGTTGATATCTGTGCAAATATAGTTCCAAAGACAAGAAATGGATTATAAGTGACTAGAAAATAAATTCCACTTCGACATGTTCATCTTTATTTGGCGGATAACAGGAAAACTAAATCAAAACTGATATCCAGAATGCAAATTAATGACAGTTTAGGATCGAACACTTCATTTATGAAACTATTATATTAAGAAATTTATCAAATGAAGTAAATGAAATATATACATGTATTTTTAATGTTTCAATTTAGTCCAAAATGTTGGCTTTAGAAGGAAAAAAAATTATCCAAAAAATCTCATTTGTCTGTCAAACCTTGATGTGCCCATGTAATAAAGGAGATAAGTAAAGCCAGTGATTTTTTTACTTCGGGATGAAATAGGAGAGAAAAGGTAAGCAGAAATGTCCTAAGATGGTCTGAGTTTAAAAATACCTTAGCGCAAAAAGTTGAATCGTTATGTTCAGGATAAATATGCCACCTTATCATATCCTAACACAAATATTAATCAATAGAGATCGTTTTGGGAATCACAATATCAACTCTGCTCTACAAATGACCAGGCACTTCCAGTTTCCCATGTGTCTAGTCGAAAATCATCAGAAGTAAAGTTTTTCTCATTACTAAACCAGAATGTGGAACACCCTTTCCATCGAATTTCTGTCTTTTCACTTCCGTTGACTCTGAGCTAAGAAAACCTCAAAGATTTCCTCTCCAACGACCTTTAATGTTCCTTCTTTAATTTCCTTGTTCGCTCTTGATCTATTATTTCTGATGAGCATCGAGGAAACATTTCACTAATTTTGCTTTACACTAAAAGTGTAAGTGTGGAGGTATGTCATCTGTTTAGACTTCATGGCTTACTTGTTTCACATACTCCCATTGAAGCCAGCTGCACAGGTACAAGTAAAGGCGTCAACTCCATCAGTACAATTTCTCCATTCATACACGGATTAGAAGAACAATGATTGATATCTGTGCAAATTCAGTTCCAAAGAAATAAATGGATTATAAGTAACTAAATAAATTCATTTTGACATATTCATCTTTATTTGGCGGATAACAGGAAAACTAAATCAAAACTGATATCCAGAATGCAAATTAATGACAGTTTAGGATCGAACACTTCATTTATAAAACTATTATATTAAGAAATATATCAAATGAAGTAAATGAAATATATACATGTATATTTAATGTTTCAATTTAGTCCAAAATGTTGGCTTTAGAAAAGAAGAAAAAATTCCAAAAATCTCATTTGTCTGACAAACCTTGATGTGCCCATGTAATAAAGGAGATAAGTAAAGCCAGTGATTTTTTACTTCGGAATGAAATAGAAGAGAAAAGGTAGTAGAAATGTCCTAAGATGGTCTGAGTTTAAAAATACCTTAGCGCAAAAAGTTGAATCGTTATGTTCAGGATAAATATGCCACTCTATATCCTAACACAAATATTAATCAATAGAGATCGTTTTGGGAATCACAATATCAACTCTGCTCTACAAATGACCAGGCACTTCCAGTTTCCCATGTGTCTAGTCGAAAATCATCAGAAGTAAAGTTTTTCTCATTACTAAACCAGAATGTGGAACACCCTTTCCATCGAATTTCTGTCTTTTCACTTGTTGACTCTGAGCTAAGAAAAACCTCAAAGATTTCCTCTCCAACGACCTTTAATGTTTCCTTCTTTTAATTTCCTTGTTCGGCTTTGATCTATTATTTCTTGATGAGCATCGAGGAAACATTTCACTAATTTTGCTTTACACTAAAAGTAAGTGTGGAGGTATGTCATCTGTTTAGACTTCATGGCTTACTTGTTTCACATACTCCCATTGAAGCCAGCTGCACAGGTACAAGTAAAGGCGTCAACTCCATCAGTACAATTTCCTCCATTCATACACGGATCGGAGAACAATCGTTGATATCTGTGCAAATATAGTTCCAAAGACAAGAAATGGATTATAAGTGACTAGAAAATAAATTCCACTTCGACATGTTCATCTTTATTTGGCGGATAACAGGAAAACTAAATCAAAACTGATATCCAGAATGCAAATTAATGACAGTTTAGGATCGAACACTTCATTTATGAAACTACTATATTAAGAAATTTATCAAATAAAGTAAATGAAATAAATACATGTATTTTTAATGTTTCAATTTAGTCCAAAATGTTGGCTTTAGAAGGAAAAAAAATTATCCAAAAAATCTCATTTGTCTGTCAAACCTTGATGTGCCCATGTTATAAAGGAGATAAGTAAAGCCAGTGATTTTTTTACTTCGATGATATAGAGAGAAAAGGTAAGCAGAAATGTCCTAAGATGGTCTGAGTTTAAAAATACCTTAGCGCAAAAAGTTGAATCGTTATGTTCAGGATAAATATGCCACTCTTATCATATCCTAACACAAATATTAATCAATAGAGATCGTTTTGGGAATCACAATATCAACTCTGCTCTACAAATGACCAGGCACTTCCAGTTTCCCATGTGTCTAGTCGAAAATCATCAGAAGTAAAGTTTTTCTCATTACTAAACCAGAATGTAGAACACCCTTTCCATCAATTTCTGTCATTTCACTTGCTGACTCTGAGCTAAGAAAAACCTCAAAGATTTCTCTCCAACGACCTTTAATGTTTTTCTTTTTGAATTTTGTTCGCTCTTGATCTATTATATCTCTGATGAGCATCGAGGAAACATTTCACTCAATTTTGCTTTACACTAAAAGTGTAAGTGGAGGTATGTCATCTGTTTAGACTTCATGGCTTACTTGTTTCACACATACTCCCATTGAAGCCAGCTGCACAGGTACAAGTAAGGCGTCAACTCCATCAGTACAATTTCCTCCATTCATACACGGATTAGAAGAACAATGATTGATATCTGTGCAAATTCAGTTCCAAAGAAAATAAATGGATTATAAGTAACTAGAAAATAAATTCCATTTTGACATATTCATCTTTATTTGGAGGATAACAGGAAAACTAAATCAAAACTGATATCCAGAATGCAAATTAATGATAGTTTAGGATCGAACACTTCATTTATAAAACTATTATATTAAGAATATATCAAAATGAAGTAAATGAAATATATACATGTATATTTAATGTTTCAATTTAGTCAAAATGTTGGCTTTAGAAAGAAAAAAATTCCAAAATCATTTGTCTGACAAACCTTGATGTGCCCATGTAATAAAGGAGATAAGTAAAGCCAGTGATTTTTTTAC